>OX388309.1:8773687-9040458 GCA_947579605.1 Athripsodes cinereus
TAGATTGCAAGCAGTTTTATGGTTGATCATGTGTATACTTACAATTGTACCTCAAAGTTTGTAAAGACTTGTCCGGCCGGCCCAGTAATAATGTATTTCTAATTTAAAAAGAATACTTTCCAGGGAAGCAATCTGAAATAGTTTTTATGAATTTAAAACAAAAATTACTTAATTGTATAGCCATAAGAATAATGTGGGTATTTTTCCCAATCAACTGCTTTTAAAATATGGAATATCTTTGGTATGGACTTTCCTTCTCTTGAAAACAAGATGATGCAAATCATTTCAGACATACACCTTAAAGCCAGAGCAATAGATACCATATTTTAGTCTCTTTAATTCAAATAATTACCCCAATCTAAAACAAATTGTCTAGCAATTGACTCCTTTATTTGGGTCAACGTATTTGTGGGAATCTGCTTTTTCTGAAGTCAAAATATCACAATCGGCTTACTGACAAACATCTGTCTTCTTGCTTATGTTGAGCACTTAGGAAATACTGCCTTTCTACGAGAAATTAACAGAAAACACGCAGTACCATTCATCAACCACTAAATAATATGTACGTATCTAGATACCTACAATAAATGCTTTACCAGTCGATCGCTTGTTGTCTACTTTTATTATTGTAGATTGGCCAAGTTTTTCATACCCCTGATGTACAGTATTGTTGTATTTGTTTTTAATGTTGTGGTTTTGTGTTTTCAGGTTGAAGAAGATAAATATGAGAAAGTATCAAGTTGGAGTCGAGCTTCTGCTCTTGTTGGAAGGTTTCTCTCTGGTCTCATGTCGCAGTTGCTCATTTCATTCCAAGTCATGGATTTCAGGGAACTCAATTATATCACATTTTCCAGTAAGTTGTAGTGTACTTCAAATTCCTTACTTCTGAATATCAATCGCAGCAAGTTGATATGTTAAGAGTACTATTATAACAGGGCAGGAAATTCGTAACTTTAGACGTTTTACATGAATTGATAATAAATTTGATTACATTTGTTGATATGTGGGCTTTTAAGCAGTTTTTTGCGTCTCCTGTAAAATTTGGTTTGGAGCACATAAGAGGTTTCATAGAACCGATAACGATATTCTAATTCCTTTTATATGGTTTTAGGTCAGATATTGAGTATATTTTTGGCTGTCATGTTACCCAGTGTTGCTAGAAGTATATATTTCCATAGAGAAGCTGCTGCTCTGATTGTTCCTGACCCAGATAAATCCCCTACAAGAGCTGCTCCACAACAGGTAACACATCTAACTTCTCACTCCTTATACTATAAAGTGGAAAGTCATATTACTCTAATTGTGCACTATATAATCACATATATTTCAAGAACTATTTTCTTTGACATTCCTCTTTTTTATTTTCTCATTACCTTCCTGTGATCTTCCTTGTATCGCCCAACCATCTGGCCTGTGGTTTTCCAACACTTCTGCCTGCTCTCAGCTGCTATTCTAGAATTTTTTGTTCTAGAATATTACATGCATGAAAGAAAAAACTTGGAATGGAATTGGAAAAAATGGAATTTATAAACAGTTTTTGAAATTCCGTTGTTTCTTTAGCTTATTTTACAGTCACATTTATTTTTGTTTTTGATCCAAAACTTTTTTATTAATGATAGTTTTATTTTATTGCAACAACATACATGTAATTAAGTATATAGTTTTTAGTTCTCCGCAATTCGGGTAAAGTTTTTTCTTGTAATATTGGCGATACACAAGCAAATCATCACATTTATAAAACAACATAATATTGTAAGGTATCTGTTACTTTTGATGATAAGATGTTAATCTCTATTAAATCAATTATCTTTTGTTTCAATGTAATTTTTTTAATTAGTAATCATTTGTTTTCGTCATGTTTTTGTTTATGTCATTCGTTTGTCCAATAATAACAAATAAATTGCATTAATACCTATGAGATGTTAAATTTAACAATTCATTGTGAATACAAACACTTATTTATAATGCATTCATATAGGTAACTGCTTATAATACTGTTAAGTATATGTTTTTAATTTCTTCAAGAAAATGAAATCTTCTGTAGAGTCCCTGGTAAGAAATAGGTCTCCCACATATAGGTAGATATTCGTAAAATATCACTATAATATATTTAACACCTTTAATTCAGCAATGAGGTATGGTACCCATTCTGAATGTCTTACTTTTTATTGGCATGGATAGAAATACTTGCATGTTTACTATTATGTCTATTGGCTACCCTTCTTGCGAGAGATGCTGTGATGGTAATCATGGATAATTCTTCTTCTTCTATCAGTGCCGTATCAGGTCCCCTTGACGTTCACTCCTTAGAATGTATCCTTGTCCCGTGCTATCCGAACCAGCTCTCCCACCTAGGTTATTCTGGTCCATTGCCGTACATTGTGCAGCCACGACATCTGCCTCCTTCCCACTCCATGATATCTCTCAATCTTTTTTTTTTTTTTTTTTTTTTTTTTTCTTCATTTATGGCATAGCATCCTACGAGGATGATTTGTGCCAAAAACAGTCTACAAGTATAGTTAAATAGTCAAGAAGATAGTCATCACAGAATAATAAAATTTGCCTTCATTGATTTGAGAAGGGACAAATGGATTGATTCGGATGTCATACTCAGCAATGATTCAATACTCAAAGGAAATTGGCAATCGTTCTGAAGGGCATCAACGAAAATATCATACGCATCCCTGATAGGGCACCCCAGGAAAACATGGTCAAGCGTCTCCTCGTCCAGGCCGCACTCGCAGTATGGACTTTCAACAAGTTGGATTTTAAAAAGATGAGCGTCCAGTCTACAGTGTCCAAATCGCATTCGACATATGGCAGTAATTTCAGATCTGTTGAATTTCGATTTGTGGAACCAAGGTTTTCTTGCGATTTGGACCTGGATCGACCTATATCTTTTTCCTTTTATGAGTGATACGTCCATCCACAATTCACTCCACCTTTTACGAGCATCAGCTTCTACGGTTCGCTTTATGTCATCGTCTGGAAGGATGAAATCTTCCATCGTTGTTCCGAGGGTGCAAGCAGTTTTAGCCAATTCGTCGACAGATTCGTTGTGGCGGATACCACAATGTGCCGGAATCCATGCGATAATGGTATCTTGATTGGATAAGGATCGATAGTACATAAGGTTTCTAATGCGCATAATATTCGGATTATCACTGAGAGTCGAAGAAGGGGACATAAGAGTTTGAACAAGAGACAGAGAGTCAGTAAAAATGACGCATTTCACGATATTATGCGTATTTGATAGACACAAGGCTTCAATTATCGCAGCGCATTCCGCCGTGAAAACTGATTTAGATGTCAATTTCAATTGAGAGGAAATATTTAGAGAAGGTATGAGGGCTGCAGCTCCAGTGCATTCACTTGCAGAAAGCTTTGAACCATCTGTAAATATCGTTACGTGATTAGGCCACTTGTCGGCCACAATAGAAAGAAAATTTCGATTTATGCATTCTTCAGATAATTTAGTATATTTGTTCAATCCTATGTTATCAATCACATTAGGCATAAATTGTAGAAGTTCAAATGCGGAATCGTAAAAAGGTGAAGGGAACGGAAACTGTTTTACGTTGAATGAAACATTATTTTTATTTATACTATTGCACAGGTGAGGAGCAGGCTTATTGGACCAGTATCTGTTTGTTTCGTAGAGAGTTTTCAGAATATGAAGGCTTTTCAGAAGAGGATGATTGGAGTATTTAAGTCTTTTTAGAATAAAAGTGTCTGATAAGTATTGTCTTCTGAGTGGAAGTGGCATATCCACGCACTCTACTTGAAGCGAGTTAATAGGAGTAGACTGCATGGCTCCGACTATTAGTCTGAGGGATTTGGATTGAATTCTCTCCAACTTAGTTTCCAAATATTTCGGAAGTGGGCAAAAAAGGAAGCTCGCGTAATCCAAGTGACAACGAACAAGTGCATTGTAAATATTCTTCATAGAGGTGGGATGACTACCCCAAGATACACCAGTGATCGCCCTCAGTAAATTTATAGAGTTCTCGCATTTTTCTGCAACATGGTTAATTTGGGATCTCCAACATAGTTTTCGTTCCATATGTAGACCCAAAAATTTGAGTTCATTCACTTGGGGGATTGGTGTTCCATCCACATCAAGGGAAACGGAGGGAATGTTGTGTTTTCTTGAAAAAAGAATAGATTTGGATTTGGAAGCAGAAATACAGAAAGAATTTTTATTCATCCAATTGTTAATGTTCTCCAAAGCTGTTTGTATTAGAGCAACTGCACTATCGATATTTTTGTTTGCTGCATAGAGGGCCAGATCGTCTGCGTATTGAATTATTTTAACGCCACTAGGAAGGACTTGATCCAAGTCAGAGCAATAAATATTAAAAAGCACTGGGCTTAAAACGGAACCTTGCGGGAGACCCTTCCATACCTTTCTACGAGTGCCCCCAAGACCGTCATCGATGACTATTTCTCTGTCTGAGAACATGTTGTATATTATATTGCAAAATGGGAGAGGAAGATTAATATTTATGAGTTTTTGGTAAAGTGTGGAAATACATACGTTGTCAAAAGCTGAATTTATGTCCAAGAAAACGGCTGCTACGTGTTCTTTATTAGTAAAGGCAATATGTATGTCTGTGATGAGTATACTAAGATTATCTGCACATGAAAGTGATCTTCTGAAACCAAATTGACTTACAGAGAGCAAGCAATTATGCTCTATATACCAGACCAACCTATTTTTAATCAAATGTTCAAAGAGTTTTAGTGCACAGGAGGACATAGCTATTGGTCGGTAAGAAGAGCCCAAATTGGGATCTTTACCTTGTTTTAATATTGGTAATATCAATTGCTGCTTCCACGGTGTTGGAATTGTTCCTAAACAAAATATTTCGTTTAGAAAGCCAAGAAAGATATCAAGAAAATGCTTTGGGAATTTTTGGAAAAATGTGTAAGGTATTTTATCAGTACCAGGAGAACTATTAGGTTTTAACAAGTGAAGGCAGGTTTGAAGCTCGTTGAGTGAGAATGGAGAAGTTAAATTATCGGTGTTATTATTTGGTATTAACACAATAGGTGGGTCTTTGACGGGGACGTGAGAAGGGGCCAATTTATCAACAAAGTTTGGAAGCCATGCCGATCTAGATCCGCATACTTTAGGAGGAATTAGAGATCCCTTGAATCTCCTGATCATCTGCCATACGATTGTTGAAGGTGTATGGGGAGATAAATTGGAACAAAAGGTCTGCCATCCTTTGCGCTTCTTCTGTCTTAATACTTTTTTAACTTTGGCTTGTATGGCTTTAGCTTGGAGGAAGGTGTGCATGCTAAAATTTTTTCGTAATTGATGCATAGCTTGTCTTCTCTCGTTTATCAGATTAGAACACTCATCATCCCACCAGGGAGCATTTTTTGCTCGCTTTTGGTTAGTTTTAAGAGGGATACTACTGTCTGCCGCTTTATATATTTCGTCTGTTATATATTTGTACTTAGTATCTATACAATTCGATTGAGATAAACGAGATTCAAGAGTTGATGAACATAAATCCAGCTTTTTCTGGTAAACATCCCAGTTAGCCTTACGGGTGTTATAAAGAATTCTTGTGATTGGGATGTTCCTTATTGGTTTTGTGAGTAGAGTCATAAATATTGGATAGTGATCGCTTGAACAAGCGTCTTCCGAAATACGCCAGTCGATAGAGGGGAATAAATCACTTGTGCATATACTCAAATCAATAGCACTGAGGTTTTGGGATGGAGAGGTTATTCTAGTAGGCGAACCATCGTTTATGATGCACAAATTGTGTTTATCCAAAAAGGAGAGGACACAATTCCCAGATCTGTCTGTTATTGAGCATCCCCAAGATGAGGAGTGGGCATTGAGATCTCCTAGAATCAGGAAACTAGATGGGAGGAGAGGAATGATAGAATCGAAATAGGAGATATCGAAGCCAGAATTTGGGGGAATATATACAGATACGAAGCCAATGTCGTTAATTTTGACTGCTACTATTTCCAGAAAAGGATTGAGAGGAAGTGATATAATAGAAAAGGGAATTGAGCTGTTGATGATCACAGCAGCACCGCCACCGCGACCCACAGAACGATCTGCCCTTATACAGCTATATCCTGGGACTTTAAAGGTATAATGTGGTTGTAACCAAGTCTCACTTATTGCAGCTAAGTCTATGGAATTTTGGTTTAATAATGTGATTATTTCATGTTTATTAGAGACTGCGCTACGAGCATTCCACTGCAGAAGGTTAACTGGTGTCTGATTACTCATTGCCGTTATTGTTTGAAATTAAATTTAATAAATTCGTTAAGGAAGGAAAAATTTCTGTATTCAGTGTATTCTCAGAGTTGGATACCAGCATTGTTAATATTTGGACGAGCAAATTTATAATAATATGGGGTTCAGTACTTGTTGGAGTATTTTTGGTGGAAGAAAGAGTAGGTGGGGTTGAAGATGAGATTGAAGATGAGCTTGCATTCAAAGCACAACCATTTTGGGGATTCGATGGTTGTCCATTTGTATAAGATAGAAGGCCATCGATCATCTTTTTGTCTAAGTTTTGCTTAAACGCAGAAGGCCGAGGGGTAGTTGTAGTTTTAGTGTCAGCTGAAGCTACTTTTGTGGAATTTCTTGTCACATTGCTATACAAATTACTGCGTTTTGGGATTATTTTTGCTGCGTAAGAGAAGGAGACATTTTCATCAGCCATGGTCTTCTTTATTTCTTTTTGTCGGAGAAATTCTGGACACGAATTGCTGGTGGCTACATGAGAACCTTTGCAGTTAACGCAGTTTGGTGTAGATTCTTTTAAAGGACAATCTGTTTCTAAATGAGTATTACCACACCTTGCACATCTGGCGGTCGATGTACATCTAGCCTTAGTATGTCCATACCTCAGGCAATTGTGGCACATGTAGCTTGGGTATATGTACTGTTCAACTCTCAAAGAATTGTAAAACAAAAATACGCGCTCTGGCAAAGATTGACCCTCAAACGTTAATAAGATCGTTGTGGAAGGTTTCCATTCTGACGAGTCAGAGGTAGTGACTTTTCGGTTGAGCCTACGCAGTTTGACAACTTTGCCAAAAGGAGAAGGTACAACGATGTTTTGCAAAATATCCTCATCTGTAAGTTCAAGACGGACACCGCGGACGATACCTTGTTTGTATAGCTTATAGTTTGGAATAAATGCTTTTAAGTGATTTTCAGTGATGATCTTATTCGATAGAAAGTTATTTGCATTTTGTGGGGAGTTGAAGGAAATGACGATTTTCGTTCTACTATCTGAACGCACGCCTCCGGGAACAATGCCGGTTATATTTCCCTTCGCGCATATTTCCCCGATAAACATAGGATGAATAGGTTTGCCGCCCATCTCATTCTCTACTACTACTAGGTATGGAGACTGAGATGTAAGAGAATACATATTGGAAGAGTTTGAATTGGCTTTGTTGGTCGCAGAATGCAGAGAGATATCATCTAAAGATAGTGGCTTATTTTTGGAATTTTCAGCGAGATTACAGGCATCGATCGATTCAAATCTTCCGCGTTTTCGGTTAACACCCCCGGTGTCCGGGGGCTCTGTTTCATTCATCCTTAATAGTTTATTTTAACTCAGTGTGTAAAACGATAATATAAGAAAAGAAAAAATCCAGAGAAAAATCAAACAGAATTTGCAATCAATATGCAAAAATAACAAAAAATATAAAAATTATGTATATCGTACAAAATTTATTTCATCGGTTTGACCGCACCGCGGTTCAATGACCTCTAAATAGGCCAAACTACACGCAGGCGCTCGCCGCTCTCCGTTGGTAAACAAACAATTATATTTCACGATATAAATGAAAAAATAAACAAAATAAATTTATTAATAATAATTAAGTACGGAACTCGTACTGTTAGTATAGTTAGTACTAAGAAGAAAAGAAAAAAAAAATATTATGTTAAACTTATGTTAGTTTCAAAGTAATTATGTTTTATAATAAATCAAAATTTTATCTGAATGTTGTATCGTCGACACGTCCGCCTTCCACAGTGCTCCGATGCGAAAAACCTATCTCTCAATCTTGATGATTAATAATTTTTTTTAAAAGTGAGCTATTTTTGAGTTTTGTTAAGTAATATTATCTATTTACAAAGTTTTATTTTCTATTTTTTCCTGAGTCAGATCAACTTATTCATGTTTTTTTTATCCAAAGTGTTCAGATTAGAATTCCGAATGTTTCATCTATAAGTCTTCTATTCAACCATATCTTGGCCTGCACTTTATGAGAAAAGTAATGCCTATTCACGTATCAGTTTTATAGCATCAATATGAATCATGCAAACAAAACAAAGGAAAATTACGATATATTAAATTTATTGTTTCAGTGTTACCAGATAGCAACACAAGATTGATCAGACTTTCATTATCACCAAAAAGATTTTAATTCTATTGTTCTTTTCGTATATTTCAGCATCAGTTTAATGGATCAATTTAAAAATTATCAAGTGCTTGATCTTTTTATTACTGTCATTGTTATAGGATTATTATGTAGATGAAAATCAATTAAAACAATTTTTTATACCAGTTTTGTGCCGTGATTATTATCTGATGTAGTCAAAATAAATATAAATCACTTTAAATTTTATTTGCTGTATCATCTCTGTGTGATAACAATAACTATGTGTGTCTTTAATTTTTGTTGGCACGGAGAGGACAGTTTGCATGTTTATTGCATGCGGTTGATTAGCTGGCTACCCCAATTGTGGGATATGCCGTGATGAAATTGTAGTAATATAATAGCTTTATCACTGCTTATAGCAGAAATTTTATCTTTCTGACATTTTTTTTTTACAATTTTATCTTTTTGACATTTTTTTTTTACAATTTTATCTCTTTGACATTTTTTTTTTATGATTTTTGTTTTTAGTGATTTTTATGATTTATAGCGCCTGACATGCCATACGATTATAAATATATATATAGCAGAAATGTTGGATCATTAAGTAAATATAATTTGGCGTGATTAGACCATTGCTTTACATTATCTCATATAATGAAGGCTTATCTTTATTACTGCATATTTTTGGTTTGCTGTGTTATCATGTATACGAATAGACAGTTTTTCTGACAAAGTTGATTTATTTATTTATTTTATTGAACATTACAAACAATACTTAGATTATTTTATAAGAACTTAAATCTAAATTTCCTCCTTATAGAGACAATTCTCATGTAATGGAGAGCTAATTATTATTATAAAATGTAATTTTTACACACTTTTTCTTTTACAAATGTCATTTCAAATTCTCCCAACATTATGTATAGCTCTGGTGCAGTCCTTTTTGTCCTGCGTTTGTTGAAACAGTTATTGTATTCCCTAATTAATTTTGCAGCCATGATATTTGCTTTTATTTCGCTTTGTTCATCAAGTTGTAACATTTGAACTTGATTATAATTAATCAATTAACTTTACACATACATAAGTAACAGTAGGTACGCAGAACAATTGAAGAATTCTCTAGCATCAAACAATTAAACAATATTATTAAAAAAACGTTATTGTTAGGTATAGTTTGTATGTGCTAAATCAATAGACGCTAAAATAATATTGTTTTGGCTAGGAACAGTAGAAAAAAAATTCAATAATAAATATCTTAATTAATTTTAATCAAGTGTTTAAAGCATATGATGTAGTGTTCAAGGACATCTGTAATATGATGAATAGTCCGACACTCTTTTTTGCAACATGGTATCTGGACACCAGATAGGAATGAGTTATTAAGGGATGAAGCGACTGCGAACATTGCCATAAATGGAGTGAGCATCAAACAAGTAAAAGAGTTTGTGTACTTGGACAGCAGAATAAACCAGGACGGAGGCTCCAAATCAGAAATTGTGAGCAGAATAAACCAGGCAAGAATTGCCTTTAACAAAAAATCTAAAATATTGGAATCCCCTAATATTGATTTAAGCGTGAGGAAGAATCTCACTAAAGCCTTTGTGTGGAGCATTTTGCTATATGGGTGCGAGACGTGGACCATCAGCAAGAGTGAAAGCGGACGGTTAGCGGCATTTGAAATGTGGTGCTATAGACGCATGCTGAAGATTCATTGGTCGGAACACGTCGCAAACGAAGAAGTGTTAACCAGGGTTGGCGAAAAAAGACAACTCTTCAAAAGAATCTGCCAACAACGAGCTAACTGGATTGGCCACAACATCAGGCACCCAAGACTGCTCATTGCAATCGCAGAGGGTAGGACTGAAGGCACAAATGGCAGAGGCCGACCGAGAGACACCTATATGGACCAACTGAAGAAGGACATGAGCTGTGGCTCATACATGGAGTTGAAGAGACTGGCTGAGAATAGGGAGGAGTGGAGAAGAAAGTCCAAACTCGTTGCAGACCAATCCAATGGATTGTAACTCATTATATATATCTGGACACTAAAATTGAATTAGGTATTTATTATAGTGTCAAAACTTGTAAGTCGAAAGATGTCTCTCTCAATATTGAAATTTATAGTAGAAGATTTTTTTTATATGGAATTCAACAGATTGAGCTAGTCCCAAATTAGGATATGAATCTTGTATTGTGGAAATTATCGCAACAATACATACATAACAAATTACGCATCAAACACGTAACACAGGATCCAGAATAATTTAATAATGATCATTTTATATTTCCACCCTGACCTTTGTTGAACTGAACTTTGTGATTCACAGGCAAGAGCATTATCTCCCCACCACACTTTTTATTAATCCAATCCAAAAATGTAATTAACAACCTGTAACTTACTAGAAAATTTATTTTTGTATTATAACTTTTTACATTATTATTTTCTCTTGTTTTTCTAGCTCAGTGGTCTAAAACTGTTATGGGAGCACACATACTCAGCATACTCAAGACCTATTGTTGTTGGATGGTCCCTATGGTATGCCACTTCCATGTGCGGCTTTGTCCAGGTGCAGTCTTACATGCAGCTCTTATGGAAGGAGATTGAAGGAATACCTGATTCTGAAACTGCTGTAAGATTTAGCATTACTAAAAAATACAATTTTACCTATCATAAATAAGCATTTTCTATGAAGAGTTTACTTGGGCGCTCAGAAGCCTGATGGTATAATCATAGATTTTTAATTGAGTAATAACATATCTAATTCTACTGCTGGAGATCTACTTCACCTATATGATACAAACATATGTGTTTTGTTTACTGTGAAAATATTAAGGGTTTATTTATTTAATTAAAGACAATTTAGAGCTAATTTAATATATAGATATAGCATGGACACATTACAATTCATAAAGGATCAAAAATCGAATACAATACACCAGATGCCTAACAATAAATTAATTAAAATAATAAAAACACCCTAAAATAAATAAGATCTGTAATAAAATACAAAAATTGCACAGTAAATATACCAAATTAAACATTTCAAACCATTCAAAATAGACAAAATTTACAACAATAAATAATTAAAATCAAATTAAAAAAGATAAAATAATGCAATAAAACACAACACAATAATTCCATAACAATATATGACAACCAAGAACTCATAACGATGAAAATTAATTTAATAAAAAATATCTGCAATTACTGAATAAAAAGAAAAGTATGATAAACTCGGTAACATTTGATTCTCAGCTACTGACAGAAAAAATGCCATATTACGCATAACACAACCAAACCTATAAATCATTTGCAATTCTGGAGTAAACTCGGTTAAAGCATCTAAGTATTATTATCATCATCTTATTATCTTTTTCCTAATACCTACTTAATGCAATTTCCATCACAAAACAAATCCAATGCATTAGAATATTCACTACCAAGTACATGCACATGGATCACGACTGAATGTCTCTGATAGTTGGTTCGTGCATTTAGTTCATCAAACAAAACACAAATTTATATTCATCTTTAAAAAAAATGGTATCATTTGAAATTGAGAACATATGTTTTCTCCCTACAGAGCTATAAAGGAAATAAAAAAGATGTATAATTTATGTTTGTTAGAATGTATGAGATTAATGGTACTCCATTAGTGGTACTTAATTAATGGTACTCCATGGATATCTTGAATAAGTGTAAACAAATGGTTTTTGTATTAGCTTTGAAGCATATAAATAGTATCCAATACAAATTTCGTAGAAAAAAACTTGCAGTTAGTCCACTGCCCACCCCACTTGTGGCATTTATGCCGTGATGGTATAGTAGTAGAAGTAAAAACTAAAAAAATATAAACTGAAATGTATTTCTTACTACTATACCATCAAGGCATATCCCAAAAGTGGGGTAACCAGCAGACTGCTGGCTACGTTCGTGTCTGTGCCAATAAAAAAGTTAGTCATTCAGGATGGGTGACATGCCTCATTGCTGAATTATAGATATTAATTGTCTTATACTTGAGGTTTTATAAACATCTGCCTTTTACAGGACACTCGAAAACTTACAGAAAAGAGTGGGATACTTATTCTTTACCGGGAACATCCTTTTGATTGTTTTTTTTATTTCATTTTTAGTCTCCTTATAATGGAATGGTTGAGGCAATTCTTACTGTATTGGGTGCCCTGGTCGCTATGCTGGCTGGTTACACCAAGTTATCTTTAAACTCATCTCTGCTGCAATTCCTTCCCGCTCTTGCAGCTCTCATACAGGCTGGGGCAGCTCTGGCAGCAGCCCTTGCTAAAGAAGTATGGCTCAGCTACGTGGGATATATTGTTCTTGGAATTGTTTTTCACTATATGATTACACTGACAAGGTACTAAATATTTCACATCACATTATTAATTTTGGTTTAATGTGATTTTTTAGGGAATAATTAGGTTGGCATGTTGATAACATGAAAAACGATAGAATGATGTGAGAATTGTATGAATTTGATAGAAATGATAAGATAGAGGCAGTCTTGGACTTTCAAAACCAAGAGATGTAAAGCTAGAATCTTCCCACTGCCGATTTACTACATCATTAACACAAGAATTTTGTTTACTGTGAATTTTAGAAAAGGACATACTTGTCCACAAAATGATCAATGGTCAGACCATGAACAACACAAAACCCTAATTGAACAATGAAATCCACAATTATGACGACACGAAATCAGCTTTTCCTTTCCCCGGGCCTCGGTATCGTTGGGCTTGTCTCCCAACATACTTAAAGTGACCGACTGCAAACAGAAACAGGATAAAGCCTCGGACACTTGGACCTCTACAGGGGAGGGGTCCATTTACATGTAGCCCCCCTGACCATAAGAACTTGGACCGAATAAGGAAATTGAAAATCGGAACATACAATGCGAGGACGCTGAGGCATGACAAGGAGTTGGTTGCCGCCAAGATAGCGAGTGACTATGGGTTAGACCTGCTAGGTGTGTCTGAGGCACGTCTTTTGGATTGTGGTAGGAGTGAGGCGGGAAACTATTCCATGATTCACTCTGGCCACAAGACAAAACACAAGCATGGTGTCGCCTTGCTAATGAGCAAACGGGCCGCCGGCTCGCTTCTTGATTGGGAACCCATCTCCGACAGGCTACTACGCGCCTCGTTTAGGGCAACGGGTGACCCGTTGACGGTACTTTTGTGTTATGCCCCCACAGAGGATGCGGAGGGGACGGTCAAGGACAGTTTTTATGACTGTCTGGCAGCCGTCACATCCAAAATTCCTAAAAGGCATAGGATCGTTGTGATGGGCGATTTCAATGCCAAAGTAGGCAACGACCCACTAAACGGTCCTGGCGTAATGGGGGGGCATGGCATGGGGGTGCTAAATGACAACGGCTCCCGTCTTATAGAATACGCAACACTCCAAGGACTCCTTATTGGAAGAACACTGTTTCCTCACAAGGATATCCACAAATACACGTGGACCTCACCTGATGGACGTACCAGAAACCAAATTGACCATCTTTTGGTTAAGGCCCGAGACCGCTCTGATCTACAGGATGTCAGGACATTTCGTGGAGCGGACCTGAAAACGGATCATGAGCTCCTTGTCGGAGCCATGAAGCTAAGGTTCAATAAATTTGCAAGACCAGCTGCACCGCGAGTGTTTGACGTCTGTGGGTTGGGGAATATTCGGTCTCGCATGAAGTATGAGGCTGAGCTGCACCAAGGATTTGAACTCTCTCGGTATCTTTCCGATACTGACTCAGTAGAGTCGGCCTGGGAGGAGTTCCGGAGAGTAGTGAAGGCTGCAGCGGTTGCGTCCATTGGGTTCAAAGAGAGGAACAAACCACCATGGATGTCTATGGAGTCCTGGGGATATATTCAAGATCGCCAAAAAGTCAAGATACTCAGAGATGCTGAAAAGTCCCCTACGAAACTGGAGGCCCTAAGAAATTCGTACAGAGAGCTAGACCGCCTGGTAAAGCACTCTGTGCGCAAAGACAGACGACGTGATGTCGAAGCCAAAATACAGCTTGCACAAACTGCCGCGACCAGGAATGACTCGAAGACTCTCTTTGAAATTACCCGCATGTTGGGAGGAGGAGGTCAGAATAAGACTGCTGACTCAATTAATGATAGCAGTGGAAACCTGATCTCTGCCCCTGACTTAGTAAGAGGAAGATGGAGAGAACACTTTGAGTTCATTCTAAACCGACCGGACCCCTCCTCACCTTTTGATGTTGGCAATGAGGATAGCGACCTAGATATCCCACAGGTATCTGGGATAGCCGAAACCCCCCCAACACATGAGGAGATTGAGGCAGCTGTAAAAAGGCTAAAAAACAACAAGGCCCCAGGTGAAGATGGAATCCACGCAGAGCTCCTTAAGTATGGCATGAATGTGCTTATCCACCCACTGTACCATCTCTTTAACAAGGTG
This sequence comes from Athripsodes cinereus, assembly GCA_947579605.1. Lineage (NCBI taxonomy): Eukaryota > Metazoa > Arthropoda > Insecta > Trichoptera > Leptoceridae > Athripsodes > Athripsodes cinereus. Next base: position 8,788,506 of record OX388309.1, read on the forward strand.
TGGAATGAGGAGCTCTGCCCGAAAGATTGGAGAAATGGATCCATCGTGACACTTTTCAAGAAGGGAAACCCACTGGAATGCGGAAATTACCGTGGCATCACACTACTTAGTGTGCCCGGTAAAGTTCTCTCACAAATCATATTGAGTCGCATTCAAAAACCAGTGTTGGCATCTCTGAGAAAGCAACAATGCGGGTTTGTACCTGGCAAGTCCTGTTCGGACGCAATTTTTTGTGCCAGATGTGTACTCCAACAGTCGCAAGAGTTCAACTCACCGCTTGCATGTTGCTTCATTGACTACGAAAAAGCTTTTGACAGCCCCCACAGACCAACCATATGGAAAATACTGGCCGCGTATGGCATCCCGCCCAAGGTGGTAACCATGATCAAAGCCCTGCATATGGACTCTGAATGTTCTGTCAGAACATCAAGTGGTCCAACTGACACCTTCAGGATCACCACTGGAGTCCGGCAGGGCTGTATATTGGCACCTTTTATCTTTGCCATAATTATGGACTACCTGCTCAGAAAATCTATTCTGGGCCCTGGCGGTGTGCCTTTATCACAGCGTGAAAACAGTGAGACGTCTGTGGGAGTGCTGCACGATCTTGAATATGCGGATGATCTAGCCCTTTTTGATACATCTGTGGACGGATTACAGTGCAACGCTAATGCTCTTTATGAAAATTCCTTGCGCCTTGGCCTTCATATCAACGCTGGTAAAACGGAGTACATATGTAATAGTACATGCACGAGTACTCACACCCCACTAATGGTTGGCAATTCCCAAATATCTCAGGTTAGTAAATTCAGGTACCTGGGAGCAACCATAACGCCAGAGGGTGATCTCCGGTCGGAATTACCAATCCGCATAGGAGCAGCTAGCGGGGCTTTCAACAACATGAACAAAGTTTGGAAGGCGTCTGGATTCAGCATCAGGACAAAATGTCGCTTGTTCAATGCGTGCATCATCCCAATCCTTCTATATGGCTGCGAGTCTTGGCACTTAACCAAGGCTCAAGAGCGGAAGATACTAAGCTTTGAAAACAAGTGTCTTAGAAGGATTTTGGATGTCAGATGGTATGAACATGTTACAAATGATGCTGTGCGCCGGCGCACCCAGCAGAGACCTGTAATCTCCGTAATACAAGAGAGACGATGGTCCTGGCTGGGACATGTTTTGAGAATGCCCAATGATAGTTGGCCAAAAAGAGCACTGTTTTTCCGTCCGCAGGGGTTCCGTCGGCCCGGGCGTCCCTCTTTCACAATACACCGTTCCTATGACAACGATATCAGAGCGCAAGGAATGTCGTGGGAAGAGGTGACGCAATTGGCACAGAGACGCTCTGAATGGAGGAGGCTGGTTTCTGCCCTGTGCTCCCGAGAGGAGCGTTGAGGGCGATGATGATGATGATGATTTCAAGAACAAACAAAAATAGAATGGATTCCTACCTGTACTCTCCTATTAATGTTATAGTAAAATTAAAGGCATCGGAGAACTTAAAAAAAAAGTTAAAACGCTTTGGGATGCAATTGAAGAAACTTCATTAGTTCTTTTAATTCTTGTGGTAGTTGGAAGCAATCACATCTTTGCAATAAACTCACCCTAAATTGAATAAATTATTACTTGAAGTATAATTTGATTTAGTATATTATTTGTATTTGTGTGGATTCTGAGACCATCAACTTTGTTGCTGACTGAATATTTTTATGAAATGAAATGAATGTGTTTGGGGTATATTTGAACTCTTAAAAATCCCAGATTAATCTTGAAAAGAGAAATTTATGGAATAATATACATTGTTTTGTTTCCAGCGCAATTATTGCTCGCAACTTGGCTTATGACAACTGTTTCGGTTTGATCTTTGGAATCAACACGTTGGTTGGAATTGGACTGCAATCTCTTCTCACAGCTGTTGTGATAACTGCACTAAATGCACCTATCAAAATGCAGTACATCGCCTACGCTATATATTACATGGGACTATTTGTGATTATTTTCTGTATATGGCTGTATTTGTTTGTCACTAAATGGAGAAATAGGAAATCTTACCTAAAAAATGCCAAAGGTTAAATCATTAACTCTTTTATGTCAATAACCAAAGTACCTTTGTTAACTAACAAGTTTTATATTAACTTGAAGTTTTCTTGTTTAAATCATTCACAATGCCATACACAATTTCCACAGAAGCGCTATAAAATATAAATCGTATACTTACCTATTTCATATCTATCTAGGAGAGATGGGTTTTGGTTGGGTCAGGTTTTGAAAATGTCCAATAAAAGTTTTTCAAAAATATCACTGTTTCCATTCACAAGGTTTTTGTGGATCTGGATTACTTTCTTTCACAATTCCTTTGACATTAAAACTTTAAGAATGTCGTGGGAAGAGGTGGACTTAATTGGTGCACAATCAATATAAAAAGATTTTTTCCGCCCCGTGCTTCTGTGAGGAACATTAAAAGGCAATAAATAAAATAATGATGTATTTAATATTTCAAAATTTAATACTATATTAGAGACGAAATAGTGGCGATTTGGCAGTAAAATAAAATTTGATGTTTGTTAAAAAAAGCTTTTAATGTATCAATTGGTCGTTATTGACATTAAGATAATTTGTAATTGATTTATATTTGTAGCTTTATATTTACCTCAAAATTTTGTATTAATATCTAAATAAAGTTAAGTAGGTACAAATTAATTTTTGTAGACTGAAGATTGATCTTAGAAAGTAATTATTAAAGTTCTACATATTTGAAAACTAAGTATAGCATAAGGATATATTTAGGACAATTTATAGATGAAATCTTAGTAACTGCACTTTTTATATACAAATCCATCTATGAAAATAAACTTAATTTGTATCAAAGATAGCCTAAAGTAAAAGATTAAAATATTAAAACTTTGTTTGGTATTAAAGATTATTAAATTTAATATAGAAAACTTTGATTTTTTTATTGTTTATGATTAAATAAAAGTCTGGAAATTTGAAACTTAGCAGTAGATGAAAAATGCTCAAAATAAAATAGTTTATAGAGGCAGTTACCAAATATATGAAATTAATATAAGAATTGAACAATAATTTATATAAAAAATAGTATTAAATGTAGAGGACGGGATCAAATTTGAACAGTTTGAAAGGGTGTGTTAGCAAGTGATAAACGAGTATTACGGAGATGGAAGGAGTATTTTGAAGATTTGTTTGAATGCGATGTAGTGGCGGATTCAGAAAAAACTCAAAACTCAGCTAAAGATATCTTGAGCTACCTTTACTTTTATCGTAATAATAGTCTATAGAGAAGTTACTGGGTAAACACCAGATACTTTTCTATGCGTTCCTGTATTTGGAGAAAACATAATGTACTCTTATCGTCTCTTTCTAAATAAAGTTTGAAAAGAAGTATCTAGTACATTTCCAATAAATATAACTATGTTCATAATTATGTATGGGTAGGTAGGTATATAGGTACTATCAAAATAAAAAAAATGCGAATGAAATGTAATTAATGTTATAAATTATAAAACCTTTGTCCAAAAAAATACTTGACATACTTATTTGAAAGAGGGAGCGTGAAAATGTGTGGCCATCCAAGAACCACATGGCTTGGTCATGTGGATCAAATCCTCAAGGACAGCCATGTGTTGAGTAAAAGAAATTGATGTGCATCTATGAGAAATTGTATGAATCTAGAAGAAGCAAAAAAAGTATGTAAGAATAATTTTATATGGTGTTCCGTTCTCTCTGCCTATAAATGGGATATGACCCCCTAGACAAACACGCATTTGGCGATCGACTACAAACGAATTTTCGTCAATAACCACAACAATAACGCATAATTATATGGTACATGTAGGTAGATTGTCGAAAAATTCGCCAGTAGTCGATCGCTAAGTACGGTTTGTCTACGGGCCATGGCGTGAGGTATAGTATAGTATAGATTAGTTTAATATTCAATATTATATTTTTACTATTATAAGTAAGTCAAATATACTTGTTGCATATCTAAAATACATTGTATGTGATTGTTGAATAATTTGTGATGCCGTTACTTTTTGTATGTTGTTACTTGTTAACCTTTGTTTGTATTAAATGTTTATTGCTCCGTTCTATAAACCAATAAGTCGAAAATTTTATATTCCAAAATACAGCGTTTGTGTCAAATATTTTGAGACTTCACAAACAAATTTGTACTTATAATCATAATAAAAAATATATAATTTTATGTTTTTGGAAATACAAAATTATAACTTTTTGCATATGATAAGTAAAAAATACTCTTTTTGAAAAGTTTTGAGTTGTTGGTCTATAGAACTAGGCAAACTGTGTAGAAGCACAATGTTTTTCCAAAATGATTGGATGAAATCCACTGTTATATAAGTTATAAATGTATTATGATTATATACCATGTGAAGAAGTACTTATTGTAAATTCAACATTTATAATGGGCATAATTATTTGATGTGTAAATTAAATGAATTATTTGGGGGTGTGCAATATAAATTATCTATATCTCTCTATGTATATGGTATATCATCACAGCATCTCCCACAAGTTAGGTAGCTAATAGACCTATTGCATGTAATATAGTCTTCTCTGTGCCAATAAAAAATAAGACATCCAGGATTGGTGCCATACCGCATCATTGCTGAATCAAAGATGTAAAACGTCTTATTGGTTGATATCTCACAAATACCCATCTTTTATAGGACACTTGAGATCTTACAGTAAAGGGTCTTATTGGTTGATATCTCACAAATACCCATCTTTTATAGGACACTTGAGATCTTACAGTAAAGGGTCTTATTGGTTGATATCTCACAAATACCCATCTTTTATAGGACACTTGAGATCTTACAGTAAAGGGTCTTATTGGTTGATATCTCACAAATACCCATCTTTTATAGGACACTTGAGATCTTACAGTAAAGGGTCATTGGTTGATATCTCACAAATACCCATCTTTTATAGGACACTTGAGATCTTACAGTAAAGGGTTGAAGATCTATTCTTTGTCAGGAATTTCACAGCAATGTAAATGAATAATTCCATTTATTCCAGTATTATAAACCTAATAAAGTATAACTTAGATCTAGTTTAAGTTTTAGTGTAACTTTATTTAAATGAGAGTGATGTGTCATTTTGACAACACAAATATTTTTCGCTAGTGGCAACTGTTTTAACATAAGTGACATCTAGATCATTGGTTCCCAAACTTTTAATTTCGCGTAATTCACACAAAATTATAAATCAGTAGCGTACCACTGAACTGAATTTAAAAACATTTTATCTAATTATTTACTGTGTATGTCCTCTGGCCATGGCTGCTTGCGTACCACCTTAATAATTGTGGTACGCGTACCATAGTTTGGGAATCACTGATCTAGATGATGTAATTTTTATTTTTGTATGACGAAACTGCACTGTCGAGTTTTTGCCAAAGTGCCTTAACATAAGTTTGTAGTCCTTATGCTCTTTTTGATGGAATATTCATCTATCTTAAAAATGCACTATATTTTGTGATATCTTTAGTAAAATTTTGTTAAAGTAAAACAACGCAATTATAACTTGATATTGTTTCAATTTTGAAAAAAAAAACGGTAATAGTTATTAGTAATGGCCCATGATCAGTTTTGGTGATAATTTTCTTTTATCAAACATTTGAGAAGCAAATGTAATTTTGTTGAACGGCCATACTGAAAAGTGGCTCCTCGTGACATATTGTAGATTCGCTCCAAGATACAGTATTATGGTGGCTTAATTACATTAATTATTAAATTAATTTATTTATTCTTTACTGTACATCAATTACAAACAATTACATAAAAGGTAAACATTCAAGTTAGATACAATCAATATACAGAGGGTGAGTTTATCGCAAAGGCGCAATCTCTTCCATCTATCCCAAAATTATGTATACTTATATGAAATACAGAAAATAATTGTGACATATCATACAGTAAACTCTATATATTAAACTTACTTTACTTTACTAAAAGAGGCAGTAAGTGTGGTAGGTATGTCACTATAAACTTTAGCAGTGTTTCAGGGTCCACTTTAATATCTTTGTTGTTAGCAGAATCCTTCTTTTTGCTCCCAGCTTATTCTGTTTGGCATAGGAATTTGCCAAAATAATGTTTTATTTGAGGGAAATATTAAAGTAAGTAGGTTAGGATGGTTGTATTACTTACTACCTACAATTTATTGTATCCAGCATGAGATTCTCATACTTAGGTATGCTAGAAAAATACCTACATGTGAAACTGTCATGTGGTTTATATTTATTTGTTCATTATTTACTGTACATTGATCACAATTTTACAATTTTATAGAGAAATGCGTTGAAATCAAATACAATCGTATACAGAGGGTGAGCTTATCGCTTGGGCGCAATCTTTTCTAACTAAGCCAAAAATACAAACTAAAAAATTTTTGTACAAAAAATCTTATAATTAGCATACAAACATATTTAAGAATAAAAAAAAATATATAGGTATACCCACCAAACACGTACATTATTATACATGTAACACCTAGACAATTTGAAAAAGGTCGTTTTTCATTTTGCTCAGGCCAGAAATCAAAATCAGGACCTAGTGACTCAAAGGCAAGAGTACTACCTCTACACCACACTGGTCATCAGTGTCTGTCAATATAAAATATGAAAAGTATATACATATTTATTGAGAATATTATAACTTTAAACAATATTTTAATCTTTACTCTGCACTAGTCATTCTCTCCATGTTTTTTTTTAATTCTTCACGAACATACGCCAACAGGCCCAACATATACATCTAAAAATAAATACAACAACAAAGGACATGAACAATGCTGTGCCCTTTTACAGGCATAAATGTATTATTTCCTGAGCCACACCTCTCAAACCCCCCACCCACGCAGGAATCCCCCAAGCATCCACCGAGACCCAAAGTTGTCATCCAGTCCCCATAGACACCAAGAGGGAAGCCAACAGACTGGGGGGGTCAGAGAGTAGTGACCCAGTCATTCGAATAATTGTTTACAAAACATGTTTTGTTCTATATTTTTTTTCAAGAAAATAAGTATGAGATGTTTTTCTCGCTGATTTGATGTATTAAGGGCCAATATTATAAAAGTCCGTTAGCTCAAGTTATTTTAATATGGTCCAAAATTTGATATAACTACTCGTTTTTCGGCATTATAAACATCCGTTGATATTATTTCAGTAAAATGTTACCATCGGCTTTAACTGGCCGACCGACCAGGGATTAGTTTTGACGACTAGCATTGCTGTCTCACTATTTGCCTGAAGAGAGAAAGAAATAACAATAGATGAATCTACGCACGTGTTTTGTTAGGATATATTCTCATAGCATCCCTGTCATTTACTCATTTGTTTTGTGTAAATTATGAGATTGTTGGGTGAAGTTTTTATGAATGGGGAGCAGGTAGATAAAAGGGACAGGCAAGATCTTATGTGACCACCGGTTGAAAACAATGGGTACAGTAGGCAAAAATATTTCTTTTTAACGAATTGTCAAAATAGTTTTATAATGCAGTATCTAGTAGAATGTACGAACAGATCGCCATCCGTTCGTAAAGTGTCGACATACTTACGAATATTGGGTTCCTCGTTTATAATTTCGGCCCTAAATGTCTTGTTGGTGATTTCTTGCAAACACTTGCCTTTTGAAATAATATCTAGCTATAGCATAGTACATCACATCATTTCCCACAAGCGGGGTAGTCAGTAGACTAACTACATGTTTTTAATGTGAAGATTATACTCTGTGCTAATACAAAATAAGACGTCATTCATCTTTTGAAACACTCAAAAAATATTGGAGAAAAAAACTTTTTGAGATCACATATTATTTTGTGAAATATTTATGTTAGTTAAAAGATAAATTCGCCCTCTGTAGGTTAAAATGTATAACTGATAAATATGATACTATGTATTGATTATATATTCTTTTGTTCTTCTTTCGTTACTTTTATTCTTGTACTTGTTAACATGTGAAAGGTGAAAGCCGTGAATGTGGTTAAATAAATAAATAAATATTCCATTTTCTGTTTATATGTTCTGTTTACCTTTTGATCTAAACTCACTTTATAGTAATACATAGTTATCAAACATTGTAGTAGGTTTACTGGAAGACATAGCCTCTGGGCAATATGTACGCCTGAGAGCAATTCGTGGTTTTCATTTTTGACCTTCCAATCACTCCTTTTTCTCTCTCTTTAATCACACTATTTCTCACGATGGAAGGGGTAACCAGTGAAAACATTACAAGTAATAAACACTGATAAATGATTGCACACATTAGTTGGTATATTTAAATTAATAAAATGTCCTTTTTCTTGAATTGAATTATAATAATTTTAAAGAATCGATAAAATATGTACACACTACTACCATACTGAATTTGGGAGTGAAAAAATCAAAACAAAACACAATTCAAACTTGTTCCATATTCAAAACAACAAATAAATTCAAACAAACTACAATATAAATATCTGAGCAATGAAAATGTAGGTAGGTACCTATCTACAGAGGTACCTCCTTACTTAATTGAAAATATAAATTTAACAAGTAATAAACACACTGTGTTGTAGTAGGTATATAATATATGCAAGTAACTAAACAAAATCCACGCAGATGTGTGAAAAAATAAATCAAATTTCGTACACTACAAGCTTGTATCGTAAGACGCTAATACCCCAGATTCTATTTCATTATTAATCTAACTAAAATAGTAACGTTCCAATTTTAGTTAGTCTACATTGGTATTCTATAAACCCTAAAATAGTTCCTATTTTGAATTTTATATAACTTGTAACATATAGAATACAAATGTTAGTTCAAGTGAACTTAATTATAAAATTTTGGAAATTCTTATTTTAGTTTGAATCAACATAGAATAGGGGGTAATATTACACTAAATTTTTTCAAAAACTTTTATCCAAACGCAAGAAAAATTGTATTGTTTCTTACTCATGTACAGCGATATAAAGGTTGCGTATTACCAGGAATAATATCAAGAAATTCATCAATTTCAAGAACTTTATTGAAGTGTTTTATTTTTCGACAAAAAATGGGTCTTCCACTCTTTTCTATTATTTTTTAGTGTCCCGTAAGCAATCACAATCTACCTACCTATCCATCTACATATAAATAATCTCCAGCGAACCACTTAATATCACGACGTTCTTACTGGAAAGCTGGTGTTCAAAGCTCGGACTGCAATACTGAAGATAGGTGGAGAGAACTTGGGACATTATCGTTAGTAAGAAACTAAAACCTAGTTGATCCAACAGAAGAACTTCCTGGATTCACACTCCCTAGGAAAATGTGGTGTACAATAAATCGTATAAGATATAATGTAGGTTGCACTGCTTCTTATACCAATGGGGATGGATTGATTTACACGCGTGTGCATGTAGAATGACACAAACTATCGACCATCTGATAAACGAGTGTCCCACAGACGCATTCCAAGGCAAACTTCAAGATGCAGAATTTGGAAGTCAAGCTATAAGCGACCATAAGATGAATGAATGAAGCCTGATGGCTGTGTTCTGGTTGGTGCTCTGTCACTCGCTGGTGAATGAGAGGAATAAGGAAAATGTAATATAAAATCTAAGAAAAGACCTTTCCAATAAACAAAATATGATTAACGAAAACGCTACCTTTTTTAATATCCAGGCCTCCACCAGGGTTTCGACTTGTTCATATAAGCAAAAATTTGATTGCCTGAGATGCTGAATTTCAATTGATAAACACTTGCTTTCGATCGTCAAACAGCCTCGATATATAAACATAAGTACTATGTTAATCGTTTTTGGGTACTCTCCGAACAGAATGTAGTCTTGAAGAAAACTTTCTAGTTGGTCTTGAGACTTTTGAGAAAGGTTTTGCCCGAGGTTTCGTGCAGGATTCGACCTGACATCAGCTGGGTCTGACATCAGTTATATTTATTTATCATTGGACAACATTAAAGTGTCATTTATGTACCAAAGCACCTTAAGGAAACTTAAAATTCGTCAATTCTAGGACATTACATCCACGTCATAGTATAAATAAATATATAGGTTAAATGAGAATCTCGGATACATAAAGCTATCCACGTCAGAAGTTACATATAATATGTAGGTACTTATATACTATACCTACTCTCACGGCGTGTCCCAGGTGGGGTAGACAGAGAGAACGGAACGCCATGTTGATCTATCCCAACATACTTCTTTCGCTTCCTCTACATTCATCCAGTTTCTTATACTTATATGATATATACAAAATTAAAATTTGTCTATCCACAAAGTACTCAGTCACTTGGGCTGGTATGTATATTATGTAAGTAAGTACTAGTTGTAATGCATTCAAGGCACACATAATAGGATATGTAGGGTAAATAGTACAGTAGCTGTCCATTCAAAGCTATCTTCCTCAAGTGGAGTAGTCAGCGCACTAACTGCATGTAATTATTTTACATATATCATCCTCTATGACATAAAAAAATAATACTTTCAGGATAAGTCGTACATCTCATTGCTGGATTGAATGTAAACAGTAATTTAAAGGATTTCCACGAGGCAGATTTGGTCGGCTGGCCATTCAGACTACCCGCTATATGGCCCTCCCGTGAGGATTTTTTTTTATTTATAAGTGTGGATAAATAGGAGTCCTAGAGTCCTGAGATATCCGGGTGTGTTGAAGGTCCTTTCAATTTGTTGAATTGAACATGTTAAATATTATCTTATATTTGATGTTTTACGAACACCTGCATTCTACAGGATACTCGAAAACATATTGAAAAGGTTGCATATTTTTTTTACATTACATTTTTGAATGGTATATTTGTTGCGAGGGATATTTATTTTAACCACATTTTATTTTATTTATTTTTAAGATAAATATCTCTCTGTATGGACATATATTATAAAGCGATATGGCTTCGCCAAACGACTTTAATAATTATGTTGCTGTTGTTTTATTATTATTATTCCTACCACTTCAAGTTGGGTAGCCAACAGACTAGCTGCATGTAAAAAGCATACAAGCTGTCCTCTCCCTTATTATTAAATGAATCATTTCAAAAAAATTACAGGATATAGGCTGTTACTAAAATGTTTACTCTACAAAATATAATACTACACAACATGACGTACCTATATACGTTTAAGTTTAATGTAGGTAGATAGGTACATTTTTATTTTATTTACTCAATGAGGATATTATTATATATTATTCATTATGGATTTTATGTGTTTTGAAGGTTGTTGCACTCGCCGCAACACATATACTCAATCTTCTTTTTATCTTGTAAAAACTATAAAAATAAAGAACAAAAGTTAGACTTTTTACAAAAAAAATAAAATTTCTTGCTCACATGAAGGGCAGCCAGTGAACTAACTGCATGTAACAAACATGCAAATCATTCTCTCCATGTCAATATAAATCAATACTTTCAGGATGGGTGACATATTGTGTTAATCCATATCAAAGTCATAAAACAATTCGTGCTTTCTGAATTTGCACGAGCTGCAGACAATGTTTCAAAAATGTTTTGAACAGTTTCAATAAATATAAAATTTATCTAAATCACCCAAAGCAAAGATAATAAATTTTATTGATAGCTTTCAAGACTTAGAGAGATATCCAACTTATAATCTATGTTTTATAAAGATTCACATAATATATCGAAATTCATGTGTGTTGGTAAATTTCATATACTTTCAAGGGGATGAAGTAAATCAGTAATTGAATTAGAAATAATATTGTAAAAAAAATTGTGCAGTCGAAATTCGAAACTCATCATATTTTGATATCTGACATTAATTGAAACAAACATAGATTCTCACCTCGCAAAGAATATTATCAGAAATGTGTATGTTCTTACAAGATTCTTGTATGGAATTCTGTTAAAAAAAGTTATTATTATTATTTGGATGATTTGTAAAGCGCCGTTTTGTGAAAAAAAAAAAATCCACCTCAAGGGCGCTCTTTACTAACTAAGGTTGTGCTTGGATTATTCCGTGAGATTTCTTGAATAGATAAGTCTTCAGTTGGTTCTTGAAACGAGATATGTCCTGCGTTTCTCTGATCATTTGTGGAAGCCTGTTCCAGACTACAGGTGCCGATATTGCAAAAGCACGCTCCACGTACACTGGTTTCGATACAGTACTGGTCACCTCCAATTTAGTTGTAATATCTTGACAAGACCTAAGTGTTGTCTGTCTATGACTTAACGCCTGTCTACCACAGAGTTCCATGATATATTCTGGGGCCATAGCATGAAGTGCCTTAAATACTGTCAAACACACTTTAAATTCAACTCTCTCCGGACATCTGAGCCAGTGAAGAGATTGAAGGGTGGCAGATATGTGTGCAGAGCGATTTAGTTGGTAAATGAAACGTGCAGCCGCGTTAAAAACGGACTGAATCCTCTGGAGTTGATATTGCGGAAGATTTGCGAGGATGCCATTGCAGTAATCCAATCGTGATACGACGAATGAGTTAATTATGGTTTTAGCTCCGTCGGTTGATATATTTTTCCTTATGTTCTTGAGCTGCCTTAAAGTATAGAAACCACTACTAACAGTGGATGATATGTGTTTCTCCATCGTAAGGGCGTTATCAAGATGCGCTCCGAGGAACTTAACGTGGTTAGATGGGACTATGTCCTCGTTTTGTACACGAATAGGGTCAGCGTTTATGAGATGTTGTCTTCGTGGAGACGCTATCCAGAGAAATTCAGTTTTGGTGGGGTTGATTTTAAGCATATTGTTAGACATTGTAACATTCAAACTGTAACATTTCTCCCATAGTCGGCAGATTTCAGTGACTCTCTCAGGGTTTATCGTTGGGTAAATTTATTGTGGTGGTTGTGCTAAGGAAACACTAGCATGATGTTGTATGATCGGTTTATTGACGAAGAATATGGTTACACAGATTATTATTACACCAAACAAAACAATTCACAGTTTTTAATACTGAATTACATTATTATAGCGACACTCACAGTATTTTGTAGAAGAGAAGAGACATTTTATTTTTGGAGCGAGCCCCTGCTATGTCTATTGTAAAACGAATAGCAGGAGACTGGCCAAAATGGCTGACTCCCGGAAAAGGATCAAGAAGAAGGAATCTGTTTTTATGATAATCTCAAAAGGTATTTACGATTTCTCTAGATAGGGGCCAGGGCTTTCACAGGATTTCGATAGATGGCAACACAAGTACCATTTTTTGGATATTAAATTATAAGGGTCCCATGACACCATCTCAAGTTGTCTTTTAAAGAAAAAAAATAAAAAAAAAAAAAAGAAAAGTTTCAAAGTCAGTAATAAGAAGGATTCTACAGAACTAAGAGTGTCAAAGATAAGAAAGATTTTACAATACTGTGAGTGTCAAAACAAGATAGATTTTACAACACTGTGAGTGTCAAAACAAGGATACAAATTATCATAACAGACATTAGTAACAAATTCTTAATTATTCCTTACAAATAGACATGTCTCAAGCAAGCAAGGGACCAGGAAGATGCGCCGACAGAACAGGTCGCGGAAACGGGATCGTAGACAATGTTCTCGCCATACTTCTAGGTAAACCTTTACATGCTTAAGACAAAACAAAAAAAATTCTTTTTACATAATATAACAAAACCTTCAACAATTTCCCAAACACTTTTCCTTACTCCAAGAGGAGGTATTCATTACAATTATATCTGATCTACCTCTATTATAAGGGCGGTAATCCTTTACCCTATAGCATTTTTCTTTTGTGGAAACTTCCCACCAATTTCATACAGGCTAATGGTTAATATCAGGTACCAAACCTATCGCGCAGAGCTTCTCTAAGCGACCTGTATGAACTTTCTTTGTTTGAGCGTCCTCAAACCTCACTTGGACAATAAGCTTGTCGGGCATTAAAAAATTGATAATTACTAAAATAAATTTGAGTTAGAACTGATTGTATTAGGGTAGGACGCTTAGTCATACCTCTATATCAGTCTAACCCAGGAGATGTACATGGAAGATGGCGAATCATCCAATGACTCCTTAACATTCATACTAGGCAAATAGAAATTACTGTAAGGGTACGCATTCCATACAGTAAAATTGCCGCAAAATGGCCAGCAGGTTCACACCATGTGAGAAACCTTGCCATATAATTTATTTACAAAACCATGCACACTAGAAGTTGAAACACAACAAACTTATTCTAATTTGACTGATGCGACCTTGACCCTCAATTTAAGATTTAGCATTAATGATTTGATAAACTACGGGAATTAGTGGTAGCTTTTCACGCATTTTCATACTTCATCTTTTATCGGCCGTTTTTTCATGTATACTTCATTCTTCCGTACCTTGCATTCATCATCTGTCATAAGTCATTCATCAGTTACCACATAACTCAGTGATTCAAGAGTTCACACAAAATTTAAGGAAAACAACAAAAGAATTCGTATACTTTCGTATACTGGAGGGTCAAAATTACATCAGTTGTACAGTACAAAATTCCTTAAAACTAACATGTTGTATGACTTTTGCCTGCGACAGTGGATGGGTTCAGATTATTGTGAACACGTTGCTAATGAAAACGGCTAGCATATGAGATGATAAAGGCAACTTCATGCATCCACGGGCGCAAACAAAAAAAAGGTGATCAAACATACAAAAAATATTATTTAAGGGCGCCACAAGGTTCGAACAATTCAAAATTCTCACAGAAGCGGAACCTTGAAGAGCCTCTATGAGTTTTCTTAACTAAAAGTTTACAATAACATGGGCTGCAAAAGTTACAAGTACTTTAAGAGTAGAAATACCAAATTTTTGACTATTAACAGTATTATAATTTATTTTGCTTTAAAGAAGAAAGAAAGATAATTCCTTTGACATTACTATGACTGTAAATATAATTTCTTTTGTGAGTCTAACATTGTTATTACATACAAAATTCACTATTAACATTGACCTGTGATGTATAGACATAGTTCTTTTTATTCATTAAAATTGCAGCCCAAGAAAACATTACACTTTTACATAAATTCTTTACATTATCAAAATTACAAGTTTATTTTGATGGATTTACATTCAGAATGAAATATAACAACAAAATTTTTGAGAAACACATACCTAGGACTCAGAACTTAATGATATCCTTAGCATGATAGTTTCCCATTGCTCCAGTATCTACATCGCATAGCTCGTATACGTTAGGGGATATGATTCGGTGAACCTGAGACTTGATGAAACGAGGTGCCAGTTTCTTTGAAAAATAATTCGCAGCGTTGCTATGAACAAATGACCTTCTCCAGACAATTTGACCTATGTCCAGACGAAGAGTTTTGCGACGAAGGTTATATCTATCGGCATTACGATGGAAAGCCTTGGTCAATGAGGAGGAAATTTCGTCGTAAAGCGCGTTCATTTCTGATAAACGACGTTGACGTTGTTCGGCAAATGCTTCTAAGGTACCACTATCAGAGGCATTGACAGTTCTATGGAAGGAGGCATGAGGAACATATTCTGTACCATGTACAAGGAAATAGGGAGAGTAACCTGTGGTTACATTTACAGTACTATTAATACAAGAACAGATTTTTGGAAGCTTGGAACACCAAGAACGTTGATCATTTTCTACCAATATAGAAAGAGCAGTAAGAAGAGTAGAATTGTATCTTTCAACGGGGTTATTCTGTGGGTGATAATATGCATTATAAAACAAGTCATTGATACCATAAGAATGTAAAAATGATTTAAATTCTTTAGCAACGAACTGTCGGCCGTTGTCCAAGACAACACACCGCGGAATACAATAAGGAAGAAAAATTCGTTCCTCGAGTAATTTGATTATTTCTTTAGCTGTAGGGTTTCGTAGTGGAAAAGCCCAAAGATATTTAGTAAAGATATCTACAACAGTAAGGATATGCACGTTGCGCTTATATGACATGGGTAATGGTCCTACCAGGTCAATACTCAATGATTCCATAGGTTTAGTAACGGGTTTTGGGTTTTTCATTAATCCATGAGGCGCTTGGTTATTATGTTTATATGCCTTACATGTTTGGCACTGCTTTACATAATCCTTAATGGTGGACAATAAACCACGGCAATAGAAAGTTTGAGAGAGATAGGCATGAGTTTTTAAAACTCCAGGATGGCAATTGTTATCATGAAATTCTGAAATTAAAGGTTCAAGTTGATCAGAAGGCACAACAAGTCTCCAAAATGAAGAATCTGGGGAGGATTTATTAGGTTTCTTATTTTTACAGTATCTATAGAGGTGACCATCCTCTAACATGAAATTATGGCAGTCTTGAGGTCTTTCTTCACAAGATTTGTAAACTTTACGATACCATGGATCGGAGACATTGGTATAAACAGAAGGAAAAGTGAAAGCAGAAACAGGAATTCGACTGAGTCCATCAGCAAGTTTGTTTTCACAACCTTTCTTATAAACAAAATCAAAACTGTATTGTGATAGACGCATAGCCCATCTGGCTAAACGTCCGCTGGGAGAAGAAATGGTTTTTAGATATTTCAAACATCCATGATCGCTCATAAGGGTAAAATGAGTACCTTCTAAGTAGCTACGAAAATGATGTACAGAATCTACGACAGCAAGTAATTCGCGGTCAGTAGTCGAATAATGTTGTTCAGTATCAGAAAGTTTACGGGAGAAATAAGCTATGGCATGCTCAGTTCCATCAGGAGATTTTTGTGAAAGGAAACTACCTATGCTTATTGCACTAGCATCGCAAGTAAGTATATAAGGTAGCGAATAGTCAGGGGGTTTCAATACAGGGGCCGTTATCATGGCAGATTTTAAAGCAATGAAAGATTGTTCGGCTTCATTATTCCAAGAAAATTGTTTATTAAATTTCTTACTTGTCAATTTGCAAAGAGGAGAGGCAATAGCAGAAAATGATTTGATAAAACGTCTATAGTAAGAACACATTCCAAGGAAACCTCTTAGTTCCTTAGTTGAAGTGGGACGTGGATAATTTAACATTACATTTATTTTTTCGGGGTCGGTAGTAATACCGTCTTGGTTGATGACGTGACCAAGATATTTTAATGAATCTTTACAAAAAACAGATTTCTTTAACTTTATAGTAAGATTGGCTTCATTTAAGCGTTGAAATACGGTCTTCAAGGAGGCAATGTGAGATTCAAATGTAGGACTACAAATTAAGATATCATCCAGATAGCAGAAAACATGATCACCAAGATCAGAAAAGAGTTTGTCCATGAGTCTTTGCATTTCAGCAGGTATATTCTTCAGTCCAAATGGGGTGACTTTAAAGTGGTATTGTCCTCTACCTTCCACAAAAAAGGCAGTTTTTGGACGGCTTTCGAGTGATAGGGGCAATTGCCAAAAACCGTGACTTAAATCAAGACTTGTAAGAAATTTGGTATCACGAAGGTTATCTAATATGCGATTGATATTGGGAAGTCTATAGCAGTCGGTCTTAGTGACGTCATTTAATCTACGAGGGTCTAATACAAATCGACCAGTACCATCTTTTTTGGGTACAATAAAAACATTATTTAGCCATGGGCTACGGGCAGGTTCGATTACATCCATTTTTAACATGGCATCAATTTCAGTACAAAGTTGTTCTCTTCTGACATGAGATTGGGGGTAAGTTTTCTGTTTTACAGGCAGATTATCGCCCGTGTCGATAACATGACTTATAAGATGGGTACGACCTAAGCCTTTGGTTTCATAAGAAATCGTTGAGAATAGTTCTTTGACTTCATTCAGTTCAGAACATTGTGCTGGAGTAAGATTATTGGCAGAAACTAGGCAAGAAGGGGACGAAGATGTAACAAATATGTGTTTACTAGCTATTGGATTTGTCAAAGAATTATTATTATTCGGAAAGAGTCGTGGTGCTAAGCCGGAGTTTTCAAGAAATGGGACACCCAAAATTATTCCATGAGAAACAGAAGGGGCCACAATAAAAGTAACATGAACAGTCTTGTTATCAAAGCAAAGAGGAAGAATGATCTTTCCAATAGACTGGAAAGAGGAACTGTTAACACCAAACAATGTTTGAACATGGGGTTGCAGGGTATAGCCTAAGGTTGTAAAAGTTTTATAAGTATCTCTACCCAATATATTTACTGCAGCTCCAGTATCTAAGAGGGCTCTAAAGGGAACATGGCGAATTTTAAAATTGATGTGAGGACGATTGTCCGAACCACTGGTAATGGCAACTTCGTTTAAATGACAGGTAAGATGGAATAGTTCAACAGAGGCTAACCAGTCTGACCACTCGGCATCTCTCCTCCCAGGAGAAGGACGAGCAGAAGACCGGTAGTTTACAAGTTTTTTGGACGTCGAGACAGGTTAGGAGGAGGCATACTTAAATTAGGCATTGAAATTCGTGAGGTGTTAGAAGCATTGACATTAGAATTTGTAGAGAAATGACGGGGTCGATAAAAGGTACGAGGAGTTGGCATTTTAAATTTACAATCTCTGGCCAGGTGTCCTGGTTTACCGCAAGTATAACAATTATTGTTCCTACGTGTATCATGGGTAAATGCGACCTTTGGGCGAGTAGGAGGAGGTGCATTATTTGAGGTTGCAGGCATAGAAGAAGAAGTGACAAGAGTGAGACGTTCGAATCCAGTACATATTTGCTCCAAATCAACTATGTTGGAAGGATTTGCACCAATTATGGCAGCCGCAAAAGTTGTTTTAAGACCTTTCTTAACGATTTTTAGAATTTCCGAATCTCTAATAGGAGATTTCAGACTTCTGTTCATCATAGTGACACGCGAAATGTAATCGGATGCGGTTTCAGAAGGTGATTGTCTGGAACACCATATATTCATGCGTCGTTCAGAAGTTATATTTTCGTTATCAAAGCGGTCGAGGAAGGTGGTTTTCAGATCTTCCCAACACAAAGTGTTGAGTCGAGCAGCTCGATAAAAGGTAAGAGCTTTTTCGGTTAGAAATTCTGGAAGAACAGTAGGCAGTAGAGCTATGTCAAATCTTCGAGACAGACATATTTCCTCTAATCGAGTAAAAAATTCGATGAGATCACCCTCACCGTTGAAGATAGGAATGGGCCAAGAAGAAAAATTGATATTCAAGGGCACACAAGTAGTTTGACGTCGAGGAGTATCCAATGACAGGGTACGTGCAGGAGAAGTGGGATGGCTGAGGTTAACAGTTTCCGTAGTAATGGCACAATTGGAACCGGCGTCACTGGACAAATCAGAACTCTCAATTGATGGAGGCATTTCAGAGATCTTATTGTTGAAACTTACGCACTGAGCTCTAAGATCAGCGAGAGAATGGCTGGGCGTTATACCTCTCTGGGTTAATGCGTGTTTAAGAGTCCGGGAATTGGATACATTGACTCGCGAAATAGGCATAAAAGATGATCCAGACATTTTGAGATTCTAACTTGCAATGACAGTAGAATAATAAACGGTTCTTCTATATAAGCTGATCCTTACACAGGAGAAATAGAAAAATTGCACATGCAAAACGTTTTGAATTGACGATCTGAAAGAAAATTGGCAAATAATAATCAACAAGACAAAAGATTATACGTACCAATATTCAGCGCTGGATAGATTGCGATGGACTTGCAGGAATTAAAAAAAAATTCTTTGAAAGAGGAAAAAAAAATTTTTTCCCAAAACAAAAAAAAAGTTGAGAAACAGTGGACACCTTGGTTTGAAAATTGCTCTAGAAAATATGGACTCCTAATAAGAATCCAAAAAAAAAATTCCTCAAAGCAAAAAAAATGTTAACAAAAAAAAGTTTGGCAACCTTTGTAACATCAAATCTCAACAGTTGGGAATCATTGGATACTAAAAAAAATGTTTGGAAGTCTTGTCCTTTGATAAGACTCGAAAAAAAAATCAATAACAATTATTTCTTTAAATTGTTAAAGTTTGGAAATCGCTGGAAAGTTTGACATTCCCTGGAAATATCGTAGACATAACATTACATACATTACATATCATATAATTAACAATTCCAGCATATGAGTAAAGAATTATTGGTAATTATTCAAATTTGTTTTGTTAAGCCTCTTCCAGCAATATTGAGGTCTATGATCATTTCACTTCAAACCATACATAAATACATCTACAGCCTGCGTGACACGCACGCTAGGTAGGTACAAGTATAATGAATTTAAATTTGATTTCTTTACTCCTGAGTATATTCAAACAGATATAGAAAAAACTTTACTTGGAATATTTCACAAACTAGACATTTATAAATTTACAATTCTTATTTTGTAGATCCCTCAGTGTAGAATCTTACATTAACAAACAAATAATTCCGTAAATAATTGTAAAATGATCTTAGCTAGTATCACTTGAATTTATGCAAAATTGAAACTGGAATTTTTACAATCTCTTTGGCACAAAAGGCAAAGCATGGAACAACATGTAAAAAAAACTGTATCTATAGTAGGTATACAAAATATTTCAGTACAAAATGAACACAACAACACCATATTTTTCCATAAAAACCTGTGTAGTAGTCAGACGAATAAGGTTGTCTATTACTAGTGAAGGAAGCATTTATTTCCTCATCCTCAAAACCATCAAGCATCAAGGGTTCTCTGTGTAGATAAAGAAGGCCTCGAAGAAACGTCAGATCTAGATGACAAAACATGGGACATCCTTCTATTGGAGGTCAGGAACCGTCAAGGAAGAAAATTTCATCATGGACATCCTTCGTAGTGGTGGTAGCAGGCTTCTTAAGGGATTGTAACGTTGGAGATCTTCATCTCATCAGAAGGAAATTATCTGGACGTCTTAGGAAAGTTTGGAGTATCTGTTCACAATCTTGTCAATTTCTTGTTGTATATATTTCTTAAATTCTCCATTCATTAACAATATCTGTTCGTACTTGATTATTTATTAATTAAAATGTGTTTATTATTACACTATTTATCAATTCAATTGTTCATTGCAGCACTAACATAACTTTATTGGTTATATGGTGAAATTTACGAAGTACACTTGTTGTAGTGAGGCGAAAATTCAAAACTCACTTATTTAATTATTAAAATGTTCTTTCTTTATTATTTATAGCACTGTTTATTTAATTCAATTATTCACTGAAGCACCATCATAGTCCTTATTGGTCACACGGTGAAATTTCTTGAAGAGCAAAGTTGTACCGTCTTGTTGTGATGGTAATGGAATTTTTAACCGTTTTTTGATCGAACATTCTAGAGAAGTGTGTGTGTGTTGGTGATGCATGGAAACATGGGTGGGTCACGTGATACGTAACGAACTTATCTACGCACTATTTAATGTTATCATTTATGCATTGTTAAATTCACTTCAAACACAACAAAAACCACAATAATTAGGCATCACGTTGGAGCGCCAATCTGTAACATTCAAACTGTAACATTTCTCCCATAGTCGGCAGATTTCAGTGACTCTCTCAGGGTTTATCGTTGGGTAAATTTATTGTGGTGGTTGTGCTAAGGAAACACTAGCATGATGTTGTATGATCGGTTTATTGACGAAGAATATGGTTACACAGATTATTATTACACCAAACAAAACAATTCACAGTTTTTAATACTGAATTACATTATTATAGCGACACTCACAGTATTTTGTAGAAGAGAAGAGACATTTTATTTTTGGAGCGAGCCCCTGCTATGTCTATTGTAAAACGAATAGCAGGAGACTGGCCAAAATGGCTGACTCCCGGAAAAGGATCAAGAAGAAGGAATCTGTTTTTATGATAATCTCAAAAGGTATTTACGATTTCTCTAGATAGGGGCCAGGGCTTTCACAGGATTTCGAT
Organism: Athripsodes cinereus; assembly: GCA_947579605.1. Lineage (NCBI taxonomy): Eukaryota > Metazoa > Arthropoda > Insecta > Trichoptera > Leptoceridae > Athripsodes > Athripsodes cinereus. Next base: position 8,810,296 of record OX388309.1, read on the forward strand.
AGATGGCAACACAAGTACCATTTTTTGGATATTAAATTATAAGGGTCCCATGACAACATCCAGGATGAAATGTCCGTTATGCACGAAACGACTTCTTGCTCAAGAGCAGATTTGGATTCCGGGGTGCATGATTTAAAGAAAATGCGATCGTCTGCATAACAATATGTTGTAAAGCCTAAGTTTTGAATAACATACTCTAATTGATTGGTGTATAAGTTGAACAAGATTGGTCCAAGAACAGAACCCTGTGGAACTCCATATAACGTTGAGTGTTTTCTGGATGTTGTGTTATTAAATTTGACTTCATATTCTCGGTTGGATAGGTATGAAGACATCCACGTTAAAACCTTGTCCCTAATGCCGAACTCATTCTCTAGCTTTGAGAGAAGAATACTATGATCAACCGTGTCAAAAGCTGCACTCATATCGAGGAAAGACACTAGTGTTAGTTCGGCATTTCCCATGCGAGATATTAGGTCCGATACAGTTCTCATGAGTATCGTTTCAGTGGAGTGAAATTGCCGATAGCCAGATTGATTTTTTGCAAAAAGGTTCGTCACATTAAGGAACTTTGTCAATTGATCACACACGATTCGTTCTAGCAGTTTTGACAGGGAGCACAGGTTTGTTATTGGACGGTAGTTGCCGGGACAATTAGAGTCTAGGTTGTGTTTTTTTAATATTGGTTTGACTATTGACTTTTTAAAGTTACAAGGAAATATGCCATTAGATAGTGAAAGGTTTACTATTTTGGTGATTACTGGAGTGAGGATATCGACACAAATTTTCATTAGCCATGTGGGAAGAGAATCAAGTTCAGATTGTTTGTTTGGCTGTTGGAGAACGAATTTTTTCACTTCTTCTTCCGAGAGCATTCTAAATTCTTGAAGTGTTGAACTTGGTGGAGCGGAGAGAGATGAGGTGTTCTTAGTACAAGAATGTGATACAGATGTTGATCGGATATTTTCGATCTTTTCGTTGAAATAGTCTGCAACTTCATTCGCGTTCAAATCAGAATCTATATTAGATTGAATGCTCTTGCCACATATTTTGTTGATATTATTCCATAGCTGTTTAGGATTATTCTTATTGGATTCTAATTTGTCACACCAGTATTCACTCTTTTTCTTATTCAGTGTTCTCTTCCATTCTTTTTGAGACATCAGCCATTGTAGACGACTGTCATTTGTTTTTGTACGTCTATACTGTCTTTCCTTTCTTCTCATAATTCTTTTCTTTTCACGACATTCATCATCAAACCAAATTTGTGCGTCTTTGCTCCTGTTTCTAGAAATTTTCGTCTTTACAGGGGCATTATTATCAAGAATATTCTTTAGGGTGGAATTATATTCTTGGGTTATTATGTTGATATCTGATGTCTGCAGAAAATTCTCATCGAGTAGTAATGATGAGGCAAGATCTTGTTTGAATTGGTTTATGTTGAAATCCTTGTTGTTCTTTGAATCCAAAGAACATGTATCTAAGTAAGTCCTTCTTACTCACTTTTTGAATGTATTCAAAATAGCGTCTTTTTATTCTTTAAAAAACATTCCTTCCTAATGGCACATTAATTAGAATATTGCGTTGTTCATGGAAATATGACACGCATAAATAATCTCCTATTCAATATGCTCAATAAATGTGTTGAGCACATTGAACAGGAGAGCATGCATGAGGAATTGTATGACAGTGACGGAAGCGAAAGATGTATGCAAGGATAGAAGGAAGTGGCGCTCGATCCTTTCTGCCTACCCCGCGAGGGAAGCGGCGTGATGGTATGTATGTATAAATAATAACGTTTGTGTCAAAACAATTATGTGTTTTGTACTTAATTAATTCGATTTGAGTGCAATAGGCCTTTTAATAATTACGAAATATAAAAGTTTGGGAATTTATTGTAGATTATAAGTGTTATTATGATGTTTTAAAAATGTATTATGGAATGATTTTATTGAGTGTCTGCCTGGACAGCATCATATCACATCACCAAACCACCCACAACACATAACACAACACTACACTATGTGCATCCACATTCATAATAACCAACACCAAAATATGTATATTATTATGAGCTCGGAATCAAACATTACCCAAAATAGGGACAATTATACAGTCATAACATTTACAACCAGATTTATCTATTTATCAATACAATAATGGAAAAATGGTGCTTGAGGACCTGGCCATCCGAAGATCAAATAGCAATATCATAATTTTAACCAGCAAGACTACTCTTGAGACTTGACATAATCGAAATACGATCTTAACATTCTTAATCTTGTCTTAATCTTAAGAACAAGAGTTAACTCTACGATGCGCGAAGTGACTATAGTCAAAAATACGTGTAGCCAACCGTGGTAGCCGAAAACAGAGTTTTCAAAATTTACATGAGGATTATGTTTGTCATGATTAATCACACGTCTGTTAAAAATAGTTATATAATGATAATAATGTCCGATACATTTTTGAGGTTATGGGGATGATGATGATGTCATAGTGGCATCTCTCATTAGTGGAATATTTTAATAATTTCTCGGACTAACTACACCTATCGAACATATTTACAGGTCGTCTACTCCGTGCCATAAAACATAAGAATATACTAGATATCAAATAAAACATTGATTTCTTTGTTACTTATTCTGTAAAGGTTAGGTGTAACTATAAACAAACAAACATCTTTAGGAACACGTTTAAATATTTATGCGGGAAATAGTCAATAACAATAACAATATTATGTATTTTGTTACGATGGCTGACCACACAATACAAAATAACGTCAAAAAATCATTACCCAAAATGTAATTTATTGTTTTGCATATAAAGAGAACTTATTCTTTTATTTTTACGCGGAAGACATATGTAAGTGTAATAATAATATTAAAAAAGAAATATGTAATACGTAATAATGTCCATTTTTCATTTCATTTCGCATCATATAAAACTTTTAAGTTAAAGTGAGACAGTCTGAGGTTTTTTTGTACCATTTCTTTGCGTCATTTTTTTCAACCCCTTGAGTTTTTAAACACATTTTTTGTTTCTGTTCTTTAAAATTTCAATAACAATAGATAAAAACCTATCCAGGTATCCTAAGGTGTCTGGATAATAAAATACAAATAATATGTCTTATATTGTTTTCTTACCAAGTTTGATACTACGAATATTTTTTTGTACGAAATTTACAAAAAAGGTTCTGCATTTTTTGTGAATTTTTGCTAACAGGTGTTCTGAATATAATATCATGCATCGGTCGTTAGTTGATAACTATACCTATGTAGATGTTATTAATAAAAAAGTTATTGATCGTTTTAACGGGCAATCACTTCCATAATAGATAATCAAACATCTTATTTTTAGATAGTAGATAATTATTATGACATGAAATCTTCATAGATGTTTTGATCAAACATACCTACCTTTACGAAGTTTTAATTCGGAGGTTTGATCCTGGCGATTATTGCTAGATAGAGAAGCTAGACTTTACTTTATTCTCTCACATTGGTCAAAAACTGTAATGGTCTCATTAAAATGTGATATTTTTTGTCAGCAATCAAAAGGTTTCTCACTCATTTTTGTTATTTTTACGAGTGTCCTGTAAAAGGCGCGTTTTCGTATATTTAACATTATCGATGCCGAAAGAAAAGATCACGATTAAGACATTTAATATCTTTAATTCAGCGATGAAGTATGCCACCCATCCTGAATGTACTATCTTTTATAAGCACGAAGAGTACGATTTGTATGCTTATGAAATTTCGTGATGGTATGAATATTATGATGAATAAGTTCTATTGCTAAATACTCTCTCTTCACTGAATTCGGATTCTTTTTTCTCAATTAAATGTATTTCGGGTAGGTATATTATGTACAACAAAATAATTATTTAAAATTATGAAATCGATTACGGTTGGTCCTGCTTTATGGATATTTTATGAATAAACAATATTTAGTTATTAAATCTTTGGGTTTCATTTAATAATGTGTCGACAAAAATAATGCCATCTGAAATATTATTCACATAATTAGAGATGGGTATGTGTAGGTTTGCATGTAATACTTAAGTAAGTACTTGAGAAGAATCGCTGGTGATCGCTTGCAAAATTCTCAGGGCAGAGATGCCTGGAGAAACACGAGGGAGGCTTATGTTCAGCAGTGGACAGGAATAATTTTATAATTTTTTTTAACACTGATAAAGATGGTATTATTTATATTCTCAATAACGAATAAATTAATAAATTATGGTAAGTAGGTACTTTGCTTTCTGCGCGTTAAATAACATTTTTTAATCGGTTCATTTTATATTTCATCGGTTTGTTAGAGAAATTATGATGCATCCCTTGCTGGGTTGAATTAATTATTTTATTATATTTACATAATAGCGGAACTATTATTAAATTTATAGCAGAATCAATCCGCGATATCATCTAGGTACATAAATATAAAACAACAATATAAAATTGCATTGTTATATTATGAAAAATATATTATATTATTTTATACGAATTGTAGGTTTATAATATCTAACGATTAGGTTTAGGAGGATCAGGTAAACAATAGATAGGTGGATATTATAATATCATATAATAGACAATAATATAAGATATTGATATCAAGTTTTTTATTCGCATTGTAATCTTATATAATAATGGCACGAACTCCGCATGCTGCACGGCTGTGGCCTGTAGCACAGTGCTGGTTCCAAGATAAAAATAGATAGAGTCGACATTTTTCAAGCGAACTAAATTAATTAAAAATAAATTCACTAGGCATTTATACATACTTATTGATTAGGTTAATTTCTAAATTTATATGGCACTCGCCTAGTGAGGTTGCTGCGGGTTATGACTGCATAGTCCTGATTAACTTGCTTGTTCCGGCGCGCACGCTCAGTCACATTATCTGTTTTGGCTGCCTGTTATGCATGTTGGATTGGTGTCTTGTTGTTTTTCTTTTTTTCATTTTTTGTATAACTTTTGTAATAAATGACAAAATTGTGGGCTTGGTATTATATAGCAAGGGGTTGGATAATGAGTGCGGGTTGAGTAGGATAATGCATTGTCTTTGATTTGTGATTATGTGTATTATTTCTGTCCATGTGTTTTTTCAAATGTTTTGTAAAAATTATGAATAAATAAAAAATATGAGTAATATGCCTTCAATAGTCTTTGATATACTTATTCTGTTTTGAGATGTTTTATCCACTAACTCCCCCTACCCTCAATCATGTATTTATTGTATTAACGTTTTGTTGTATTTTGTCTTTTGTCATTAGTTGTAAGATTATTACTTTTCAAAAAAGTAATAATAAGTTGATATTTTAAGTTCAATATGGTTTCAGAAGAGCAAGTAATAATGCCTAAAAACCTATATAATATTTTTTACAATGGTTTGAAGTTATCTTCTCGAAATTATACTCATCGAAGAATTCATAAAATATATTAATTTATTTGGGCACACTTTTGTATATCATCAATTATATAACTGAATCAAATAAAACTATTCGCCCACTTGCCATAATAATTCATTTTCAATAATATCTTGGAACCTGTGAAAACTGTTTAGATATACAGTATGACGGAATTTGGTGACGGCCCTGGCTGATCAAATTTTGATGTTATTTTTTATAGAATTGAATGGTTTCGTGTTTCCCTAAAAGTGCGAGGTCTAGATACGAGATAAACATCTTGCCGATATACACATTATACACAATCTAACCTTTGAACAGGTAAGGGTTTCATACGCGAACTTTATTTCAAATTAATTCAACATATTGTTGTAGCTCTTGCCATAAAACATAAACATAATTTTTTATTCTTTTATTTCAAAAATATTTTTTTTATCAACTTTATATTCTGTCACATCTATTTGATATTTTTTAGATCTAAGCTCTGGTTATTTAATCCATACGTTATCTTAAGAAATCTATCATAACAATCATGATAGTGCATCTATCTATACCATCACGGCATTTCTAAAATTTGAGTTTGATGGAAGAGATAGCGTTTTTGTTATAATCTCGCCCGCTGTATTATGAAAGTATTTCTTTATGAAATTGTTTGTAACCAATGAACAGTGAAGAGTAAATAAATAAACAAGTTAACGCAATATTAAATAACCATAAATGGGGTAGTGAGCGAACTAGCCGACTTTCAAATCTAAGGAATACCTATTAGTAATCTTCGTGCAAAAAAGTCAAGCAAATAAAATTTGTACGAACTGCTAATGTAACAAAATTTCCGAGACTTTTCTCCTACGAGTCTCAAAAATAAATAAGCATCCGTCTGAATCATTTTATCGCAAGATTTTTTATTTGCTTTTTTTTGCAACGTTTATTTTTTTCTGGGATTAAACTTCCTTTCATCAACAATTTGTCTTTTTATTTGACAACACGACCCATTTAAATGAAATATAAAGACGTTTATCAAACACAAACAAATACATAAACGAGATTGTTAATTTCTTATTATAGAGATATATACAATGATTTCCTTCTGTCTCATTCTTATTTACATTAGATACTCGTACAAACAAAGAAAAAAAAAACCATTTAAAATCTATTTAAAAATAAGTTTACACTGAGAATTAAGATTAAGTTTGCAAAGCAAGGTCTTGAAATCAGCAATGAGCAGTGATCTGCTTAGGAGATATCAGCAGGGTTACTCTTGAGTCTTGACACAATCTTAATTTTTTCTTGATCTTAAGCATACGACATGCGAAGGGACTTTAGTCAAAAATACCGCAACCACGAAATTGGTAGGAACGTATTTTCGACTAGGTATATACAGATTGTGTCAAGAGTAACCCTACTGGATGCAATGAGCTCTCGATCCAACTAGGCTAGGTCCAAAGAAGATGTAAGTATGTATGTACATAGGATCCATTTCATGTAATCCCACTACTTCTCTTGTTCTGAGTCAATTGTTAGCTATTCTTGTGACTAGTTGAGATTGAATATTAAATAACAATAATTGAAAATATCAATTCAATAAAAGGTTGAATTCCGTGATCTAAGTAAGTATGATATATTATTTCAGATTTGCCTTGGAAGTATTTTTAACTTTGACCTCGACATTTCTTTTAGCAGTTCCGTCAAAGTAAAAAATGACTCAAGAAATCAAGTGTATAATTTATTCAAAATCATTTTTTAAAATTAATACCTACATTTTTTTTATTTCGCTTTTCGATAAGAATCAAGTGCGATATGAATACAGTAATTCCGTTGGTTACTCCATTTTTGAAATATGTCATAACAGGATAAATAATACACAATAAGTACATTCTTGCAACGGTGAAGTCCCTGCTAAATAATAAATCTAATATTTTTTTCTGTAAGTTTTCGAGTGTCCTGTAAGAGACAGGTATTCGAAAAACATTTCATATAAGACACCTAACATCTTCAATACTTACATTCTGAATGTCTTATTTTCAGCAGCACGGAGAGGAACATCTGTATGTTTATTACATGCAGTTAGTTGGCTGGTTACCTCACTTGGGGGAGATACTGTAAAAGTACAGATGTTATGGATTGTCGAACTTTATTAAGTTCAGAACTAGAGGTTATATTATATTTAAATTCGTTTTTTATCCTATTATAGGTATTGTACGATAAAAGTCTACAAATCCCCTGAGGGTAAATGAACATTATCTTTGTCTCATAGATCAAAGTATAAAAAAATATTGCTTTCCGGTATTATTTGTGTGAGCGTATTGTTTTTTTTTATTTATTTAAAAAATTGCATATCTTTTACAAAGGCATCTACATTCTACATACAATGCCACATACACGTAGTGCGCATGCTCGCGGTGACTATTTCCTATCAAATATATCAGTGGCGGAGAAAAAATATGTGTAAACTATTTATTTTTATTTATTTTATTTTTATAATTTTCGCAACCATACAGTTATTACAAATAGATAAAAAAAATCGACACATAAACAAGCAAAGTTTGCTAACACATTACAAAATAAATCTTACCAAGTACCTACATACTACAGTGAAAGAAAAAAAAGAACACGAGAATACAAGTTTGTTAATACAAAGTTTAATTGTTTTATTTGATATCAAAATACAAAAGTTTACGAAAGACATTTTTAACATATTTGATATTAACAAAACACTGTTTACTTTTCACTATCCCTACCCCTTTTTTTCTACTCTTTTTAACCTACATAATTTTTATTTTGCATATGAATTCAAACTTTTATATCAATAAGTTCTCTTGAAAATGTCAAGCTATCTTGATGAAAGCGCTCGAGTAATAAAATCAATAGTGAAAAATAAAAAGTGTTTTGTTAATAACAATAAATTATGTTAATTTTAAACGAGTATTTTTTTAAATTCATCTGATTTCATAATGTTCAATTTTTTTTAAATCTTGGAGTTGAAAGATAGGTGTAATGTAATTATCATTGAAAGGAGACGCACCTCGCATGCGGACAAACCACACTTGGCGATTGACTACTCGTGACCTAAGAACAACAAGGTTCCAACAACCACCAACATGAAACTGAGATAATGAGCCTCAAAGTTTCAAACCATCACTATTTTGTTACTATTCATAATTTCAGATTGACGAACTTTTCGACACTCTACCTACAATGTACATTGTAATTATGCGTTATTGTCGAAAAGTTCGTTTATAGTCGATCGCCAAGTGCGGTTTGTCTAGGGCTGCAGGAGTCGTAGAGCCTTATTTATAGGTAGGTACATTTAAACCAAAATTGTCCTCACAGGCAGGCCATTAGTAATTTACATTGTCATCATCTCATAAATATTGTCTTAAATAAAATTAATAACATTGGAAATAACTAAAATTATTTTGGTTTGAAATTATGATTTCTTTCTTGATCCGCCTATGAAATCCCGCCTTCACAGTTTCCTGGCACGTGGAAGCGATGCATTTTTTACTACAAGTGTTTGAACATCTATACAAAAAAAATGTATCGACAATTTATAATAAATAATGAATACAACATATCGTGTTATTTTATATCTTTCACTTTTTTATAATATATTAAAATTGCCAACTGCTGCATGGCTCGTGGTACAAGTTTTTTTTACTCATTCGCAATTTTACATAAAAATTATTTGCATTGCACCAAATGTCCAATAATAAGGAATAAAAAAATCAATTTGAATAGAGGTTTTGTTTAGATAAAAAAATCAATAGTAGAAAGAATAAAGATAATAAATACCTAATAGTTATTTTATTTTTATAGAACATTTGCAATATGTTTTATTTTTTGACAGATGTTTACTTGTCAATAAGGCTGATTTCATAGAATAATAAATATACAAAGCGACTCATTTCCATAACATGTTTTATCAATATTGCATTTAAGGTTTTTTTTATTCAATTAATTTTTTAGTTAAGTTGCACCTAAATTTGTCATTTTGATGTCGGGTTTTGTAATTTATTTTTGTGTTATTTTAAAATGTGTTTTATCCTAAAAATGTTGTGTATGAATTGCTTTATTTTTAAATGCAGCTTGATGTCAATATTATACGTGGACCATATGGGATATTTATTTGCATATATAATTGTTTAATAGTAATAAATTATAATTAAAAACAAGTAGCAGTATACCTAATCATATAAACTATTTAATACCGAAAGTTACTATCTTATAGGTATAGTTATTCCCTAAAAAAGTAGCAGATATTTGCTTTTTTTTCTATTCAACTTACTTTGCTATACTATACCTATACTAATGCAGTATACCATGAGGGGTATGGAGAGAGAACGGAACGCCATATAAATATATCTTTTGCATAGTACTTCCTTCGCTTCTCCTGCATTCACACAATTTCTCAAAGACGCACATCTATTTCTCTTACTCAACACATGCCTGTCTTTGAGAATTTGATTCACATGATCACGCCAAGTGGCTCTCCTAAGAACTCCCTCTTTTAGATAAGTTTATCTTCTTTGTCGTTCTTTCATCATCCGTTCGTTCTATATATCCAAACTTTGCATGCAAATAAAGTGTGTGCAAGGATAGAGGTAAATAATGATATCAGCCTACCCCGCAAGTGAAGCGCACGATGCGATGCGTGTATACCTACATATTATTATAATTAACTTTTAAACATGTAGATTTTCGAAATATTTAAAATTGCGTCATGAATAAGATATTTAACATTTTCAAATCAGCAATGAGGTATGCCTCACTTTTTAATGTCACCGAGAGGGTGATCCCATGGTTATTATATACGGTTGGTCTGCTGACTTCCCCATTTGTGGGAGATGTCACGATGGTAGATGTACAGAATCACTATCATCATGATACACAGTATTATTTTCACGTACATTATACATTTATTACGAGAAATGGTTGAAGACATAGAGAAAATAAATAATTACAGAATGACTAACAAAATATACAAAGCTAATGGTAAAACTGGAGCTAGAGTCTCGGTCACGATCAGTTCGATCCCAGGTGTAGGCAAACTCCCCTTTCACGACACAAGCTTTTAGCTTACTGTGAAAGGTGTATAAGGTTTTGTTTCGGCTTATAACAAAAACCCAGATACCTATATCATTTTGAAAACAAAAAAAAGAGAAAGGGTTCTCATAGTCATGGCTGATCGAGTATTGTATTTTTTCTTTAAATGTAATGTTAGGTCCGACCGACGTTGACGAGCACTTGTGTAAAATGCGTTCTGACTTCTAAGCGCGAAACATTAATTCTTCTACACTTCTCATCTCGGTCCACTGCCGGATATTCTTAAGTCACGAGTGACGCTTTCGTGCGACTCCTCCATGGCCTCGATCTTTCTTTCCGATCAGGGATGTTGCGAATATTCGCATCCGCATCCGCAAATGCGGAGCTTCCGCATGTATTTGGACATCTGCATCCGCATCCGCATCCGCAATAATCGATGCGGATGTTCATGCGGATGCGGATGTAAGACAATTTGCGACAAGAAAGAAATGGGGCGGGGCCGGCGAATGGCGCGTGCCGTTCGCACTTGACATTAACCAATGTGAACGAAAAAATTGGTGACAAGATCCGACGCGTTTGTATTTTTGCCGGTTTTATTTTATTTTTGCAAATAACAAAAAAGAAAAAAAATATTTCATCCATAAAAATCATAATACTTATTGTAGCAACAATTTCGTCACATATTTGACAGTGGGGCCAACCAACTAAGATAGTTCCTACTTTTTTTCGATAACATCTTGAACATCCGCATCCGCATCCGCATCCGCGGATGTGTAAAAATCGACATCCGCAACATCCCTGTTTCCGATATCAAATGCAGCACCGAATATTTCTCACCTCTAATGACATATGGCGAAAGCATGTATGTATGTATATCCGCGATATCAATTGATAATCACTTCCAATCAAGATTGATAGATAGTAATAATAATATCACTCAACTCATATCAAGAGATAGAGAGAGAGAGATGTTGGATGGAGAACATAGAAAGAATACTATTATGATATGTGCACTTTTGTAGACCAAGTTGAACAACCTCGACCTGGGATGAATTATTTATTTATAACTAGCGTTCAACCCGGCGATGCTCAGGAACTGGATTTTCTTCTTTTAGACCTCAGGGTCTGTGTTTGCAGATATACTTTCTTGCAATGTGGATTCCCAGCTATCATCTCTTAGGTGGCCTCCTGAGTGAGCGATGTCCAAAGGGTTTGTCATGGAGTCTGAATGGGTGCATTTCTTTTCACATGATCATGGTAATATGAAAATATGTCTTTCCCAGCTCACAATACCCCCGATTCTATTTCATTTTTAATGTGCACTAACTAAAATAGGAACGACGCCTATTTTATATATATTTCTCTGTTCTTTGTTTTTTCTTCTTTATATTTCTCTGTTCCTTGTTCAGATTATCCTCTCGATTGAATAGGAAAATGAGACATTTTGGATTGGGCACGGTGAAGGCTTTTGAAGGTAAGAGTACATACGCTAATCACAGATCTAGATTATTTTTTAAAGTTAATACGTACGATCTAGCTGAAATATTAATCTGATCATTATTATTGTTATATACGAGAAATGCTGCTCAACAAAAAGGTTGATAACCCCACAACATTACTACTACAACTACACAACTTACTAACGAGATTGTGAAGTGTGAACATACTTCATAACATTTTTATTACTGTCTTTACCATATCACTTCTCAATCTTTCAAATGAAATGATTGTATATTTTGTTTCACTTATGAGTAAAAGATGAGTTTGTTGTCTTGTTCTTGCTAGGTGCTTATATGCCATAGACAATAATATTGTTATCATTACATTATCTATGATTCTCATAAACTTTTACTTTTCGAGAGCGGGAAGTGTTTTTAAGTTCGTTGTGTTGGGACGCATATTTAATAGTTATAAACAAGATGGTACCTACATTTATTATTTTAATGTAGGTATATGTAAAATAGTTGTCATTTTGATCACTATGTACTACATACTTTATTATTAATAATACTCATTAAAATATTTGGTTGATTGTTTATTAGATGTCGAGTGTCAACTGTTGATATCGATTCTAAATTTCAATTAAAATATTTGAAGTTCGTAATTATAATCTAGTTTAATAAAATGAAAAGAACACATTATAAAATTATTACTTGTTTTCAAGTATCAGTAACTGTTAAGATTTAATTGATAGCGCCGACCTAAGTAATCATACGATCGCACAGAAAAAAAAATAATATGGCGTGTCAAAGTTTTGAACCATTAAAGCAAAAAAATATCACATATACCTACAAACTTGATATAGAAAATTAGAGTTTTTGGCGTATGAAACTGGGTGAACGATAAATATTTTTACAAATCTAGAATAATAATTGGAGGAGAAATAAAAAAAAATGGCAAAGGTAAAAATGAAATTATGCTTAAGTCACAAGTCCTTTTTTATACATTCTTTAATAATGTAATTACTTTGACTTCTGTGCAGTGAATGAAATTATATTTTTTCTGACAACAAGTAATAAATAATATTAAGATAAATGTTTGTGACCACTTACATTTATGCGTGTTTATAGCGAAGCATTAGAATATCATAAAAACCCTTTGCACAATCGTTCATCTCACTTTATCTCATTGCGTTAGGATGGTAAGAAAGTTTCCTTATTACGTGTAGTTGTTTCTTTCGCACTTGTGGCTCACCATACGGAATGGTGTGGTTTCACTTTCAGGAACTTTCTTTTAAGGCGTCAAAAGAAAAAATCTAGCATCGCTTCCGTAGCAAATAGTCGGTGGATAATCACGGGTATGGAATTATTGTTTGTCTCGTAGTGTTGGGAAATCAAATCAAGAATTAATTTGAACATTTTTGATTATAGAACAAACCTGCAAACTTGATAACAAACATAGGCACAATAATATTGCTTCATCTTCTGCTCTTCAATTTTCTTTTTGATAGCACAGAGTGACTATAAGTCTCAGAGGTGCAAATCGCTTTGATGAGATAAAAAGTGCAAAAAAAGAAGAATAAAGAACCAAAAAGGTAGTTGGTAGCCTTATGGTTGAGTCTCATATTTTTAAATAGAAGGTTCCTGGTTCGAATCCTTCTGCCAACCATCTAATTTTACCTTAACAATATATGCTATTGTAAGTGTGAAGGTGTTCGAAGTTTATAAAAAAAAAACAAATTCATATTTTCTAAAATAAATTATGGGAACCAGAATTTTATTTTTGTGTATTACAGAAATACACAGAACGTTCTTTCTGTCAGAAAATATGGCGATAATTAAAATAGGTGGGACAGTTCATGACTGAATGAAAGAATGACTGTTGTGGGTTCAGCTTTAGTACAGTGTATAATTTTTGACAATATAAGTATGCATATAGATACGTACTGCTTCAATATGCACATTGCACTCACATTATTAATAATAGACTCTTAATAATTTATTGTGCGAGAGAAATTTCCAAATACATTACACATAGTATCTAGAATATTAAAGAATAGTTGAACACATAGTAATCAATACGCACCTTGGCATACAAAAAGCTTCATCTATATGTCGTTAGGTGACTTGAATTTCAATGACAAATATAATAATATAATATATACATACCAAGTGTCCGTCAAGACATTGAGTAGGCACACATAGTTACAAATATTCGAAATTATAAGCTGTATAGTAAATAAATAAATAATTGAAGAATGTATTAACAATAAAAATAATAATAAAAAGAAATGTTGTTGATCTTTACGTAGTAGCAATGTGCAGTAGCAATAGTACAAAGACGTTATACACATTTATGTAATTTTCATCGGCAACAAGTGTCCGTATCTGACAAATTTAGTGATAGAGATCTTCCCTTTATCACTGCTTCACAAGTATCGTGATAACAAATCGAATTATTCATACGTGGGGTATTCTCCACATACATACATATTTGGTTGCCGTTGCAAATAATATCTCAATGTTACTTATCTATGTTTGGCGATATTTTGAGATCTAAAATAAATTTCTTTGTCGTATTACCACCCGGTTGGAAATTTGCGCGGCTTAGCGTGAAAACACCTACAAAAATGTATTAACAAACATTACATGGGTATTCAATGACTACTGTATAAGATTATCAGATTACATTCAATAAAAAAAACTTTTCTACATCTTAATTTGTTCTTGAATTTTCTACGGGAAACAACGAAAATAAATGAACAACTTTCATTTGTAATTAGGTACCTACTCTTATTTGATAATTTATTTTTATATGTAAAATGTTTTTATATTCAAGTATTTTTTTCATTTTCGTTTTTATATTCAAGATGAAAGAATGACGAAGAGGATGTATTTATCTGAAAGAGAGGGTGTGATGAAGCGCGGACGGCCAAGAACCACGTGGCTTGATCACGTGGATCAAATCCTCAAGCTCGGCCGCGTGTTGAGTGAGAGAAATCGGTGTGCATGTATTAGAAACTGGATGAATGTGAAGGAAGCGAAAGAAGTTTGTAAGCATAAATCAATATGGTATTCCGTTCTCTCTACCTTCTCCTCCTGGGACAAGGCGTCAGGGTATAGATAGATAGATTTTATATTCGGGCGGATATCCAAAGTCACCCTCGAGTCACTCAGCTAGATTTTGAGTAAATATGTAGCGCTTTCATATTATGAAAATAACCCTGAAGACCAAAATATTGAAACTCTAAAGAAAATAAAAGAAGTATTCGATCAGAAAACGATGCAAATTTCACGTTGTGAAAATAACTGATCGCAGTGTGTGTGTAGGTTCGGCGTATTTAGTCTCCCCATAGTGTGTGGGTACCTACTTCATAATAGTAATAAGTATATCAGCAATGACTTTTCTAATATGGAAGTTACTTCGACACACGGTGCATTGCACTCGGTCATACTAGTGTGGTAGTAGAGGCATCAGAAAGGTACTTTCTTGTAGTTAGTCTAAGTAATAAGTGATCGGTACTATTATACCACTAAGTATTATTTGTTTTATACGACAAATTATAGTACCTACCTACATTTTAAAGCGGTTTGAAAGTAAGCAAAATATTATTATACAAAATTTACTTTTGATTAGAAGTCTCTGTTTCACAACATATCGTTTCTATAATAACGATATCACATCATTAAAATTGTTTTTGAAAGAGGTGATCCAATTGGCTCAGAGACGTTCTGAATGGAGATGGCTGATTTCTGTTCTGTGCTCCCAGGCAGAACTTTGAAAAACGAATTCATTGTATTAGAAAATGTTATTATCTATCTTATGGGAGGTTAATATGATTTTTATCTACCTAGGAGTATGGGGCAATCAGTGGACTAACTGCTAGTGAAAAAATTGCAGATTGTGGTTTTGGTTTCATTAAAAAAATAAGACATTCAGAAAGATTGACATCCCTCATCGCTAGTCTTATACTCGAGGTTTTACAAACATAGTACACTTTTGAAGGACACTCGAACATGCAGAAATAAAATGGAAAACTTATTCTTTACCGGGAATTCCGCAAGAAAACCAGTCCCTTCCATTCAGATTTATTTTGTACCTGTTGAGTCCCCTCTTCAAAAAAAAATCTCATTTTCTAGATTTGATACAGTAGTCACAGAAACGATGAATTATTGTGAAAAATATTCAAGATGTTCATAATCTCAAACTCAATTTCTCGGTCCGAATTTCGAATTTCGCAAAATTCGAAATATAATCCGTTCTGAAATATTATCAGTGATGCAGGGCTTAAAATTATTAAAGTATATATTATTTTATTTGTTAAAATTATTATAGTATTTTTAATCGTAATCTGGTTCATTATTTTAGGAGATAGGGAGATAGTATAGACTTAATATTCATATACAAGTCGTCGCACACAGTTACATATTTTATAATCAAAGGAAAACAGTCTAATAATTATTACATACTACAAGGTTACATCTACAATTCTGCGATGAGGGATGCCATTCATCCTATATATTTTATTTTATATTGGCACGTCAAAGACGATCTGCATATCTATTACTTGCAGCTAGTTCACTGCCTACCCCATTTGTGGGATACGCGGTATAGTAGTAGTAGCTTTCATCTCTCCACTACTGTTAAAAAGGCTTTTCAAAACTCTCCCATATTTTCAATTCCGAGCAACACAAATCCACTGCTTCCATATAACTCGGAGAATGTCATCAACCTATATTTTTGAGGTCTTCCAATACTTTCTTTTCTTCCAATGGTCTCTAATTATAGATTTTCACACGCAATCCTCTCTTCTTATTTTGTATCTAACGTCTGGCATTTTAGCTTAGCGACTTTATCGATAATTTCAATGACTTGTCATCCGTTACTTCATTTGGTCTCCCAATGTAATTCTTGGTACTGTATCTTGTCTCTCAATGGTGCGTTAAAATTGTACTCAGATAAAATGAGTGCAATTTTATTCTCATATAAAAAACTGCTACATTCCGAATTCATACAACAAACTAATAATAGACTACAAAATGCTCTACTCGAATCATTCACGTGGATGTTCAATATTTTATTATTGGGCTATTAACCTCAGTATAACTGCAAAATAATATTAAATTAAGTATCTAGAGAAATCTAAAGAGCTCCGAGGCGTCAAGAGAAAGAGAATAATAAAAATATGGGAGAAAGATTGCTAAGTTTTTTTTTTATATCTAATATCAAAGTGCTAGTATTACTTATTAATAACAAAAGTAGGTGTGTTGTTGTTGTTTATTTTACGTATACTCTCTCTTTAAATTATAATAATTATTATTGCTTTCTTTTCTCAGAGGCAACAAACTTCAAAATAATCAAGTCAATGAACTTGGTATAAGTATTGCTCAATTTGTTTACAGTTTGCAATAGGTTAATATTATTTACGAGAGTGTTGTATGATCGTATTTATTTCTTCATGTACCTACTTATATCGTAGTGGGTCTAATCTAATCATAATGTCGTTGGTATAGGAACAAGCAGCGGTGAATGGACTGGACAGTAAGAAGTAATTATTAATACAATAAATAATGTACAAATTATATCTACTGCTATTCTAGAGAAATTATCAATGAAATATTGTGTATGTTAATAATTAATAATACTATAAAGCATCGATTTGATTATTAAACCAATAGCATTTATTAACTGGAAGATGGAAGAGGTAAAAAAAGAGTAACTATGATGGACGTGTAAATATATATGGTTTAGCTTATGATCCGTCTTTTCTGTCATATTCATTATGGAATTGTGCTTAAAGGGATAGAATACAGAGGTGTGAATATATTAAACCAATGTTGGGAAGCCTTTTGAGATATCTATAACGCCTCAATCTATTCAATTGTAAAAACTAAGATGCTGATTCTGATGTGAAGATATTAGTGAATGAACAACGTCAGAAACCAAAACATCAAAGTATGGGGAGAAAGAAATAACAGGAGGGTAGACCAAGGGAAGATATAGACGATGCCGTCTCAAATTGAATATCTTTCAAACTTTTGGTTGCTCAACTATGTTGATTCCCCTACACGCGCATATGAAGATAGACGCTGCATCCATATCTATGGTCAAAAGCTCAAAACTGTTTGCCGGTGGTCAGGTAATTTGTGTTTAGTAGGTGAATATCTTTTCCGTGTCGCTTTAAAAAAAAGTTTTTCGTTAATTTGTAAATGTCTCAAATCCTCTCCTTCAACATTTTTCACAATATACCTACATAAACTCCGTGAAATCTCGACGTCTGTCATTCTTAATAAGACTATGTCAAAATCGAAGCATACCTGACAGACTGAATCTATTATGATAGACTGTCGTGTTTATGGATGTTTTGACGGTTTTGATTTTTATGCAAGCGAATCGTCCAAGCTTTGATGTCGTTTCATGTGAACACCACTTTACTTTATAATATTGTCTCGAGAACCTTCCATTATAAATAATATTATTAGATACCCACATAGATAATTTGAATAATGAATCACATTATTTATATTGCTGTAGGTAATAGTATCTCAAGGCATGGCTACGCAGTGCTGGTATAATATGAGGGGGGGGGGGGGTAGACAGTTAGGTAAAGCTGGGTATTAACAATTAACAGAAAAATAAGTTAATTCACTTTTTAATGTTAACTTAATCTATTTTTTTTGTAACTGTAACTTTAACTTCATTAAAAAAACATTTAAATTAAGCTCATTACTTTTTCTGAAGGGGGTGTGCTAACGATTTTTCAATAAGCTGATAGACTCTGCCCTCACCGGCACTGATTTTTGACGAAGGATTTTGTTGTTTATCTCTAATATAACATTTTCGCGCTGTGTAACCTTTTTTTAATTTCCCACTCTATGAAATTGACTTAACTCGTGTTATATTCTCATAAAATTAACGATTTAACGAACTACAAAGTTAACTATTTTATCAACAGATGAATAAAGTTAAGTTTTTGATTAACGGTGCCATAGCCTACCAGGTATATTAGTAAGTAAGTACAGTAATTTAATGGTGTTGTTGTTATTTCAAGGTGAAATGTGACCTCGTAATGGACTTGACTTTCTCACTTCACTTTCATTCTACATTTCTTTTTGACCTACACCAAAACTATACGGAGATCATTGACTCTACATAATATACTACACTATACCTACATCAAGATAAAATCATCCATTATACACTCATACATAATACTAATGTAGATACTTCAAATTTCTCTTAGGTTTTTCGTAGATTTAAAGTGGCAGCTTGCTTAAAATAGTTTTGCGATGGAATTTTTATCAGTTGATTAATGGAAATATTTAATTAGTATAAGATAAAGCTTAATTGATCAGTTTTTTCTTCTATGTTATTAATATATTCTTTCAGCTAGCTACCTTAGACATGATTGTGTAAAAAAATTGTAGATTTGATGAAAGATTATTGGGAGCGTTTAATTTTTTTTAAATCGAATGTAAAGAGAATTTAAGTGAAATAATTCAAGTACAAAATACTTTAATTGACCTTAAATTGGGCTCCACCCTATTCGGATTGATCCACAATTATTCACGTTCATAATACTGTAATACGAGATATTTAATACCTACTTGAAAACGAAACAATTCGGGCAATACCATTTTTTTTACAATTATAGTTACTTACATAATATTGCACTGACTATTGAGCTAATTTTTGTACAACTATATATTGTTTTTCAGTCTACAAAATAGAAGCTCATTATTAATTAAGTTATATTACGATTCTATAGAATTTTCGTCTTTAAAGAGCAATCGGTATGGACGTGCAAATTTGCAGTGGATATCTTCTATAAAAAACAGGTAAGTAGTTAATTATACCTACATATCAGAATGTATACACAGAAATAATAGTCTGTTTTCTCAGTAAAAGGTAGGCGCCATCAATTCTTGTACAGATGTGGAGGAATTCACGTAATGAAATAAAACGATTTAATAACAGCCGTTCTTATAGCAAGTTCTTGACAGTCTGACAAAGCTAAAAGTGAGCAAGTCGCATGGTTAGAAATGAAGACAAATTTATATCTAGGATTATGAAACTAAAGACTGCGGGAGAACAACAAAAGGGCACTTGCTAACTTTTTCAAGCTTCCAAAACAATACATCTTCAAGCCTTTAGATTTTATGAGTAGATTTTTATTCGTTTCTAGAATTTTTCTCTGCCACATCCCAGCCTATTTCAGTCAACATCTTTCATCTTTGCCTGCACTTCAACTTTAGTATGCACATAGTAATTAGTAAGACCATGTCCAATATATTAAAAATTAATTTAAAATCAGTTGTTAAAAATAATACGTAGAAGTAACTTTGTAAGTTATCTATGTCCTACCGACTAATCCTACCGACTGCGCCAAATTAATGTGGCGTTATTCGGTAGAGCATGAGAAAAGATTAAATAAAATTAGTACGAATCTTCCATACAGAATCTTAGTTTACATATTTATCCCAGAGCATGGGTTGAAATTCCTTCATAAAAATTGCAATTATTATATTCTACGAAACACTCTATATGGATTATTCTGGACTTTATATTATGAATATTTTAATACAATTTATTGATAATTAAATATAAGATATATATATAATTAAGAGACAAATCAGTTGTGCATCACATACAAAAAAATGTATGAATAAATTAAAATTACCCAACTACATTGGAACATGGTATGAATACAACATAATTAAAAACTTTAAAATCTACATTACGACCTGATCAAATTCCTTCTGTGGGTACCCCTTCCAGAATAAACAGTATCGATCTCAACATTTCTTCCAACATAGTACAGCTTCATGCAGTTCAATACATATGTAATTAATGTGATTCCACAATTTATCACGAGTCCATGTCTTGTATCCGAGAAACCAGAAACTATGAAATAAGAACTCGGAATTATGAACTCGTAACTAGGAACTCGGAATTATGAGCTCGGAACTAGGAACTCGTAGCTAGGACCGCATCTGATTAAAATAGAAATTCAGAATTAAAAGAATATTCCATTCATCATTCAATTATACAATTGACTAATTAAATAATTCGACAACGTTTTACCTACCTTAATGGCGGATTAATCACTAATTCACTGTTATTATTTATATATAAAAATCGAATGAATATCTTTAACATTCATTATGAATTAACATAAACTTTTCTTATATATTACACAAAACTAATTTGATTTTTTACATGTCGAGTTGTCGTGAGAGAATACGAAGGTACGTGCGTTTCTCTATCTAATTCCGCTGAAGAATGATTGTTGCAAATTTCATAGGCGACTTGTGGGTGAACAAAACTTTACCCTCCACACTTCCTTTCCGCAATGTTGCAAACATTCAAAATTCATATTCTTAACAATTTTAATGTGGATTAATCTGTCACATTAATACCCCTTTCCCCGGATAAAAAAAAATTGAATAATTTTTTTTTTTTTTTTTCAAATACTCATATAAAATTATAATTCATACTATGTTCCAACTCTAAACAAATTAAAATTAAGGAATTTATGACAACACACTGGCCCTCAGCTGTTAAATAAATTATGGACGCCATCTATGTTTCATTAATTTAACTGTGAAAAATTTGAAAATAAGAATTAATTTTCACAATAGGGTTAATGCCAAATATAGAAAACTCTACACCCTACGAGTATATATAAAAAAATTAATAAAATAAAAAAAACAGTGTGTTCCCACGTTATTCCTTTAGTGTACAATTATATGATAAAACTACAATATATATACATCAGCAGATTTTAATGTACAATATTAAATTTGATATCAAATATTCAACACCAAATTAAATTACTAAATTTTTTTTTATATGTAATAAAAGCTTTTAACGATTAAATAATCCAATTTTTTTTTTAAACTATCAATATTCCTTTTTATTTACAAAATCATTTTATGAGAAGTCTTTATTGTGTATATTTTACAAACCAGACACAAATTTACTTTCCACTTGTAAAAGTATTTGACTTAAAAAGCATTATAAAGACATCATAAATTTTATCTATTAATAAAATATTTACTCATATTTATATATTACAATTTATATATTCAAACTTATATTTTAATAAAGTATATTTACTTAACATTAATATATTTGATCATAAATACCTTTTCAAAACAAAAGCATACATAATAACAATAACAACAAAATGTGACAATTTCACAACCATTCCACAATTTTCATGACATTTGTATTTTTGATTTTCCTTGGAAATCCAAATATCACCATGAATCTATACAAATTATTATATTTTATTATGTTTTTATATTTTTTTAAATTGCTTTGTAGCATTGTTTCTCTGTCATGAGAATACTTAAGATCGTTTGATCTACCGCATTATAAACATATATACCTATATATATTCTTATAGCTTACTTTGTTTTATTTTAAGAAAACATTCTTTAATCTTATTATTTTACCTAGTCATTTGCTTCCTCAAATAATATTATAAGAGAATATGTCAGGCAAAAATTATAATACTCTGTGATGAGATATTTATGAGTATACCATTGGTATAGACTCCATTTTGAACCTAGACATTAGAATTCTTGTTTAGTAAAAAAAACAATCGCAATCATTATGAGGTCCATATTCACTCCATTGCATCTATATTTACAGGCATACAATCTCTATTAAATACACATCCAAAAATATATCATACATTCTTCATCATATATTGGCCGCACACATCATACATATTTTTCAATCAAAATTACTTTCATACTATAGACACCAAAGTTAAATACTCAACTACATAGATTCTGCATTGACCCTTTCACGAAAGTTATTTCTTTATTTTTTTTTTTTTATTTTAACTGAATATTACACTCCCATTTCACTATAGAAGTTGAAAACTCATTTATATATAATTTATTTTTGTTTCATTATTATAATATCCTATTATTTATATGTGCGCATCCTCATTCTAAACGAAATGGCAACTCTTTGTACGAGATTATGCCTGATTTGCACTCAATTCGTATACACTTTTTCATATGTATTATTAAGCAATTTATGTACAATTTATACATTTACATATTTTTTTATTTCTATCTATATACACTATTGACTATAACATACTTATTTCTATTTTTAACCTTTCTTTTATGTATAAACTTATTAGCTAATTTTAATTTTCGAGTGTGTGCTTGGACACTTATCACGTTACCCACTGGTGGTGAAGGTACGTCAATATCATTGCTAATGTTTTCATTAGACGAATGTACATCCTCCAAATTTTTATCTAAAGGTGAACTTCGTTCAGCCATTTTGTAATAATTTTTTATAAAAAATTCAATTTGAAATAACTTTTATAGTATCATAAATTTTGATTTAAGAAAATAAAAACCTATTCATATAATACCTACTCTATAATTGTAATATGTCTTTGTCAACTACGTATCTTATATACATTTGTTTAATTGCGTACTAAATATAAAAAATTTGTAAGCATCTAATGTTTAATTCATAAAGTATAAACTAATAATAATACTTCCATTTGTTCTCACTCATTTAACATAAATTCAAAACAAATGATTATTCAATTTCCAGAAATGACATATTGTATAACATAGATATATTAAGCAATATTTTAAATTATTTTTAATATGGAACATCATACGAATTTTTCCAAATTACATTTTAATATACTTTACAAAACAAAGATGACTGATCGCATTGAACAAAATGCATCCAAGAAGTAAAAACAACGATTTATTATTTGTTTGTATTACGCAAAACCAACCTAACAACATCTCCCACTCAAGTTACTTATAATAATATTAAATGCAAGGGTAATGAAAAAGTACCTACTCTTTATTTTTTTTTTACTTCATCGTCATATCGTTCCGTCAAATAATAATGACTCGTTCAACAAAAACAAATATTATACAGTATTATTTATGTATTCTAATACCTAATTATAATTAAAATTTGATTTTATTTTTTTATTTTAACTTTAACAATTTAATTTATTTTTTATCATAAAACTAATTTATTATTTACGAAAAATATAATACCTAATTAATTTTGTACATTATTTCTTTAGAAATAAATTTATACACAATGAATATTTAAAAAAAATATATCTCCCTCCATTGGATTTATTTAATTTGTTTTTAACAAAATAACAATCTTTTTTTTTTGACAATAAAAATCGTCATTTGACAATATAAAAATCGATAAAAAAAATCGTTACCTTCTCTAATTAACGCTTAAATACAACTATAAATTTATAATTTTTTTTTTTTTTATTTAAAATTACCCGAATATTATCAAATAGATTTTTTTTTTTTTAACCTAATATTATTATTAAAATTAATTATTCTAATTATTTTAACATCAACATACATTATGCCTAAAATAATTTTTATCATAAGATTAATAAAGAAATTATTAGTACATTTATTTATATTCATATTCAATCATTCTTAAAACTTTCTTTCCATCCTGTATATATGCAGATAATATTATAGGCATGGCATCAATATGATTATACCTATAACATAGTACCATGCGGTTCTATAATAAATTCACAAGCCGCTAATATTGATAAGTCATAATTTTGTTACACGCACCGTCAAAAAACATTATGTTGTAGGTATTTTATACCTATAAAGACCAAATTTTCAATACACCAATCGACCATACAATATAAATGTAACTACCTATATACCTATCTGATTATTTTATGCAGACTTCTATATTTTAATATTGTAAATTGAAATTTTTTTTTATTTCGATTAATTTTTAGTAGGTAATTGACTATCTTATTAAACTAAATATATGTACCTACATATATGTCTCATTGTTTTAGCAAAATCATGGCATTGAAATTCCAAAGAAAATACATATCACAAAATCACTTACCCCCTCCGTTGGAGTATATTGCTTGGAAAATTAACGAACTGCAATTCCTTACTTTGTAATGTCATGAAAATGTGAAAATGTCCTGTATAATTCCTTCAATACTATAATTTATTTTCCTTCTGTTATTTGCATTTGTTATCCTTCTGTTATTTTGTTATTTGCTGGAATAATTTCATATGGCATTAATATACACATCACACATAGCACACAAATAATTTTCCTTTTATGATACAAATATTTACTGAAGGAGAGTAGAATACAATTTATGAAACAAAATATATTTTACTTTATCAAATTCATAACCAATCAAATATAAGGCAATGTTTTTATAAAATTTGCAAAATTGCTAGAATTATTACTCTTTAAAATATTACAAAAATTGCAACTGTATTTATCAAATATTTTTCGGCGATTCTATTCTTTAAAAGAATAATCGAAAGCAAATAATACCTAAATAAATTTCAAATTACCTATTGTAAGGTTTGTAACATCAGTATTATTTTTTTATTTTAAAAAAAAAGTAGGTTATATTAAATTAATCTTTGCAACATTTCTTTATAGCAACATGTGGCTGATAAAATTGCAACAAATTATATGCAATGTAAAAATATACTGTTGCCAATAATTTACATAACTTCAATTTTAATTTTTTTTTAATAATTATTAATGATATGATTACATATATGAAGCAAATAATTTAATATTTAAAATTTTCTTAAAACTAATACTTATAATTAGGTATTGCAATTACAATGCGACAACTCAAAATAAAGGAATTTCCCCCAATTAAGGCAAAATTAGCCTCACGTGGGCGCAAATTAATGTGGCGTTATTCGGTAGAGCATGAGAAAAGATTAAATAAAATTAGTACGAATCTTCCATACAGAATCTTAGTTTACATATTTATCCCAGAGCATGGGTTGAAATTCCTTCATAAAAATTGCAATTATTATATTCTACGAAACACTCTATATGGATTATTCTGGACTTTATATTATGAATATTTTAATACAATTTATTGATAATTAAATATAAGATATATATATAATTAAGAGACAAATCAGTTGTGCATCACATACAAAAAAATGTATGAATAAATTAAAATTACCCAACTACATTGGAACATGGTATGAATACAACATAATTAAAAACTTTAAAATCTACATTACGACCTGATCAAATTCCTTCTGTGGGTACCCCTTCCAGAATAAACAGTATCGATCTCAACATTTCTTCCAACATAGTACAGCTTCATGCAGTTCAATACATATGTAATTAATGTGATTCCACAATTTATCACGAGTCCATGTCTTGTATCCGAGAAACCAGAAACTATGAAATAAGAACTCGGAATTATGAACTCGTAACTAGGAACTCGGAATTATGAGCTCGGAACTAGGAACTCGTAGCTAGGACCGCATCTGATTAAAATAGAAATTCAGAATTAAAAGAATATTCCATTCATCATTCAATTATACAATTGACTAATTAAATAATTCGACAACGTTTTACCTACCTTAATGGCGGATTAATCACTAATTCACTGTTATTATTTATATATAAAAATCGAATGAATATCTTTAACATTCATTATGAATTAACATAAACTTTTCTTATATATTACACAAAACTAATTTGATTTTTTACATGTCGAGTTGTCGTGAGAGAATACGAAGGTACGTGCGTTTCTCTATCTAATTCCGCTGAAGAATGATTGTTGCAAATTTCATAGGCGACTTGTGGGTGAACAAAACTTTACCCTCCACACTTCCTTTCCGCAATGTTGCAAACATTCAAAATTCATATTCTTAACAATTTTAATGTGGATTAATCTGTCACATTGTCTGTGGCGTTATTCGGTAGAGCATGAGAAAAGATTAAATAAAATTAGTACGAATCTTCCATACAGAATCTTAGTTTACATATTTATCCCAGAGCATGGGTTGAAATTCCTTCATAAAAATGCAAAAATTATATTCTACGAAACACTCTATATGGATTATTCTGGACTTTATATTACGAATATTTTAATACAATTTATTGATAATTAAATATAAGATATATATATATAATTAAGAGACAAATCAGTTGTGCATCACATACAAAAAAATGTATGAATAAATTAAAATTACCCAACTACATTGGAACATGGTATGAATACAACATAATTAAAAACTTTAAAATCTACATTACGACCTGATCAAATTCCTTCTGTGGGTACCCCTTCCAGAATAAACAGTATCGATCTCAACATTTCTTCCAACATAGTACAGCTTCATGCAGTTCAATACATATGTAATTAATGTGATTCCACAATTTATCACGAGTCCATGTCTTGTATCCGAGAAACCAGAAACTATGAAATAAGAACTCGGAATTATGAACTCGTAACTAGGAACTCGGAATTATGAGCTCGGAACTAGGAACTCGTAGCTAGGACCGCATCTGATTAAAATAGAAATTCAGAATTAAAAGAATATTCCATTCATCATTCAATTATACAATTGACTAATTAAATAATTCGACAACGTTTTACCTACCTTAATGGCGGATTAATCACTAATTCACTGTTATTATTTATATATAAAAATCGAATGAATATCTTTAACATTCATTATGAATTAACATAAACTTTTCTTATATATTACACAAAACTAATTTGATTTTTTACATGTCGAGTTGTCGTGAGAGAATACGAAGGTACGTGCGTTTCTCTATCTAATTCCGCTGAAGAATGATTGTTGCAAAATTTCATAGGCGACTTGTGGGTGAACAAAACTTTACCCTCCACACTTCCTTTCCGCAATGTTGCAAACATTCAAAATTCATATTCTTAACAATTTTAATGTGAATTAATCTGTCACATTAATACCCCTTTCCCCGGATAAAAAAATTTAATAATTTTTTTTTTTTTTTAAATACCCATATAAAATTATAATTCATACTATGTTCCAACTCTAAACAAATCAAAATTAAGGAATTTATGACAACACACTGGCCCTCAGCTGTTAAATAAATTATGGACGCCATCTATGTTTCATTAATTTAACTGTGAAAAATTTGAAAATAAGAATTAATTTTCACAATAGGGTTAATGCCAAATATAGAAAACTCTACACCCTACGAGTATATATAAAAAAAAATAATAAAATAAAAAAAACAGTGTGTTCCCACGTTATTCCTTTAGTGTACAATTATATGATAAAACTACAATATATATACATCAGCAGATTTTAATGTACAATATTAAATTTGATATCAAATATTCAACACCAAATTAAATTACTAATTTTTTTTTTTATGTAATAAAAGCTTTTAACGATTAAATAATCCAATTTTTTTTTTTTTAAAACTATCAATATTCCTTTTTATTTACAAAATCATTTTATGAGAAGTCTTTATTGTGTATATTTTACAAACCAGACACAAATTTACTTTCCACTTGTAAAAGTATTTGACTTAAAAAGCATTATAAAGACATCATAAATTTTATTTATTAATAACATATTTACTCATATTTATATATTACAATTTATATATTCAAACTTATATTTTAATAAAGTATATTTACTTAACATTAATATATTTGATCATAAATACCTTTTCAAAACAAAAGTACATATAATAACAATAACAACAATGTGTGACAATTTCACAACCATTCCACAATTTTCATGACATTTGTATTTTTGATTTTCCTTGGAAATCCAAATATCACCATGAATCTATACAAATTATTATATTTTATTATATTTTTATATTTTTTTAAATTGCTTTGTAGCATTGTTTCTCTGTCATGAGAAGACTTAAGATCGTTTGATCTACAGCATTATAAACATATATACCTATCTATATTCTTATAGCTTACTTTGTTTTATTTTAAGAAAACCTTCTTCAATCTTATTATTTTACTTAGTCATTCGCTTCATCAAATAATATTATAAGAGAATATGTCAGGCAAAAATTATAATACTCTGTGATGAGATATTTATGAGTATACCATTGGTATAGACTCCATTTTGAACCTAGACATTAAAATTCTTGTTTAGTAAAAAAATCGCAATCATTATGAGGTCCATATTCACTCCATTGCATCTATATCTACAGGCATACAATCTCTATTCAATGCACATCCAAAAATATATCATACATTCTTCATCATATATTGGCCGCACACATCATACATATTTTTCAATCAAAATTACTTTCATACTATAGACACCAAAGTTAAATATCCAACTACACAGATTCTGCATTGACCCTTTCACGAAAGTTATTTCTTTATTTTTTTTTTATTTTAACTGAATATTACACTCCCATTTCACTATAGAAGTTGAAAACTCATTTATATATAATTTATTTTTTGTTTCATTATTATAATATCCTATTATTTATATGTGCGCATCCTCATTCTAAACGAAATGGCAACTCTTTGTACGAGATTATGCCTGATTTGCACTCAATTCGTATACACTTTTTCATATGTATTATTAAGCAATTTATGTACAATTTATACATTTACATATTTTTTTTTTATTTCTATCTATATACACTATTGACTATAACATACTTTTTTCTATTTTTAACCTTTCTTTTATGTATAAACTTACTAGTTAATTTTAATTTTCGAGTTTGTGCTTTGACACTTATCATGTTACCAACCGGTGGTGAAGGTACGTCAATATCATTGCTAATGTTTTCATTAGACGAATGTATATCCTCCAAATTTTTAACTAAAGTTGAACGTTCCGCCATTTTGTATTAATTTTTCTAAAAAAAATTCAATTTGAATAACTTTTATAATATCATCAATTTTGATTTAAGAAAATAAAAACCTATTCATATAACACTTACTCTATAATTGTAATATGTCTTTGTCAACTACGTATCTAATATACATTTGTTTAATTGCGCACTAATTATGAAAAAATTGTAAGCACCTAAGTTTTAATTAACAAAGTATAAATTAATAATAATACTTCCATTTGTTCTCACTCATTTAACATAAATTCAAAACAAATGATTATTCAATTTCCAGAAATGAAATATTGTATAATATAGATATATTAAGCAATATTTTAAATTATTTTTAATATGGAACATCATACGAATTTTTCCAAACTACATTTTAATATACTTTAAAAAACAAAGATGACTGATCGCATTGAACAAAATGCATCCAAGAAGTAAAAACAACGATTTATTATTTGTTTGTATTACGCAAAACCAACCTAACAACATCTCCCACTCAAGTTACTTATAATAATATTAAATGCAAGGGTAATGAAAAAGTACCTACTCTTTATTTTTTTTTACTTCATCGTCATATCGTTCCGTCAAATAATAATGACTCGTTCAACAAAAACAAATATTATACAGTATTATTTATGTATTCTAATACCTAATTATAATTAAAATTTCTTGATTTTATTTTTTTTATTTTAACTTTAACAATTTAATTTATTTCTATCATAAAACTAATTTATTATTTACGAAAAATATAATACCTAATTAATTTTGTACATTATTTCTTTAGAAATAAATTTATACACAATGAATATTTTTAAAAAATATATCTCCCTCCATTGGATTTATATAATTTGTTTTTAACAAAAAAAATTTGACAATAAAAATCGTCATTTGACAATATAAAAATCGATAAAAAAAATCGTTACCTTCTCTAATTAACACTTAAATACAACTATAAATTTATAAATTTTTTTTTTTTATTAAAATTATCCGAATATTATCAAATAGATTTTTTTTTTTTAACCTAATATTATTATTAAAATTAATTATTCTAATTATTTTAACATCAACTTACATTATGCCTAAAATAATTTTTATCATAAGATTAATAAAGAAATTATTAGTCCATTTATTTATATTCACATTCAATCATTCTTAAAACTTTCTTTCCATCCTGTATATATGCAGATAATATTATAGGCATGGCATCAATATGATTATACCTATAACATAGTACCATGCGGTTCTATAATAAATTCACAAGCCGCTAATATTGATAAGTCATAATTTTGTTACACGCACCGTCAAAAACATTATGTTGTAGGTATCTTATACCTATAAAGACCAAATTTTCAATACACCAATCGACCATACAATATAAATGTAACTACCTATATACCTATCTGATTATTTTATGCAGACTTCTATATTTTAATATTGTAAATTGAAATTTTTTTTTATTTCGATTAATTTTTAGTAGGTAATTGACTATCTTATTAAACTAAATATATGTACCTACATATATGTCTCATTGTTTTAGCAAAATCATGGCATTGAAATTCCAAAGAAAATACATATCACAAAATCACTTACCCCCTTCGTTGGAGTATATTGCTTGGAAAATTAACGAACTGCAATTCCTTACTTTGTAATGTCATGAAAATGTGAAAATGTCCTGTACAATTCCTTCAATATTATAGTTTATTTTCCTTCTGTTATTTGCATGATGTAGCTGGAATAATTTCATATGGCATTAATATACACATCACACATAGCACACAATTAATCTTCCTTTTATGATACAAATATTTACTGAAGGAGAGTAGAATACAATTTATGAAACAAAATTTATTCTATTTTATCAAATTTGTAACCATTCAAATATAAGGCAATGTTTTTACTTTGTTTCTTGTTTATAAAATTTGCAAAATTGCTAGAATTATTACTCTTTAAAATATTACAAAAATTGCAACTGTATTTATCAAATATTTTTCGGCGATTCTATTATTTAAAAGAATAATCGAAAGCAAATAATACCTAAATAAATTTTAAATTACCTATTGTAAGGTTTGTAACATCAGTATTATTTTTTTATTTTAAAAAAAATAGGTTACATTAAATTAATCTTTGCAACATTTCTTTATAGCAACATGTGGCTGATAAAATTGCAACAAATTATATGCAATGTAAAAATATACTGTTGCCAATAATTTACATAGCTTCAATTTTAATTATTTTTTTTTTTAACAATTATTAATGATATGATTACATATATGAAGCAAATAATTTAATATTTAAAATTTTCTTAAAACTAATACTTATAATTAGGTATTGCAATTACAATGCGACAACTCAAAATAAAGGAATTTCCCCCAATTAAGGCAAAATTAGCCTCACGTGGGCGCAAATTAATGTGGCGTTATTCGGTAGAGCATGAGAAAAGATTAAATAAAATTAGTACGAATCTTCCATACAGAATCTTAGTTTACATATTTATCCCAGAGCATGGGTTGAAATTCCTTCATAAAAATGCAAAAATTATATTCTACGAAACACTCTATATGGATTATTCTGGACTTTATATTACGAATATTTTAATACAATTTATTGATAATTAAATATAAGATATATATATATAATTAAGAGACAAATCAGTTGTGCATCACATACAAAAAAATGTATGAATAAATTAAAATTACCCAACTACATTGGAACATGGTATGAATACAACATAATTAAAAACTTTAAAATCTACATTACGACCTGATCAAATTCCTTCTGTGGGTACCCCTTCCAGAATAAACAGTATCGATCTCAACATTTCTTCCAACATAGTACAGCTTCATGCAGTTCAATACATATGTAATTAATGTGATTCCACAATTTATCACGAGTCCATGTCTTGTATCCGAGAAACCAGAAACTATGAAATAAGAACTCGGAATTATGAACTCGTAACTAGGAACTCGGAATTATGAGCTCGGAACTAGGAACTCGTAGCTAGGACCGCATCTGATTAAAATAGAAATTCAGAATTAAAAGAATATTCCATTCATCATTCAATTATACAATTGACTAATTAAATAATTCGACAACGTTTTACCTACCTTAATGGCGGATTAATCACTAATTCACTGTTATTATTTATATATAAAAATCGAATGAATATCTTTAACATTCATTATGAATTAACATAAACTTTTCTTATATATTACACAAAACTAATTTGATTTTTTACATGTCGAGTTGTCGTGAGAGAATACGAAGGTACGTGCGTTTCTCTATCTAATTCCGCTGAAGAATGATTGTTGCAAAATTTCATAGGCGACTTGTGGGTGAACAAAACTTTACCCTCCACACTTCCTTTCCGCAATGTTGCAAACATTCAAAATTCATATTCTTAACAATTTTAATGTGAATTAATCTGTCACAGTAGGTATGTAGTCTAGATATAAATAAAGTGATGCCTACTTTCATATTCTGATATTATTCACTCAGCTGGTTGTGGCAGCTTTCACTTTAGTGTAAATAAATATAAACCCAAGACGTAAAATATTGTACCTACCACAGTTAGAATTAAGTAGTAAACCCATTAAATATCTATTCAGTCATCAATAATATCATCATTATCTTTCACCTTGAGGTTTAAAGTATTATAATATATATTATGTGAAGTCTTATAAATGTAAACACTTTATTAGTAATTAGGTACATTCATTTCGGTTTCACTTATAAAATAAAAATTAAATTGACAACAGACGGCGTGGGCAAGCAGTCTTCGAAAAAATTTGAGAAACATCTACTTTTTTTTCTAGACCCTAGATTAATTCTTTTTAGAGGTGTCTTTCTGCGATGCAAGTTCTGCAAATTAGATCTCTTCGAATTAAATGGTGATAAATATTACGAAAAAACAATAAATTTTAAAAGTCTTTACATAATAACAATAATTTCTAAATAAAACGATTCTTGGCATGTACAATAAAGCATAGATTTTTACAAAAGATCATGGTAGAATAATTTTTCATGAACCTTCACATTACTAAAGGATATAAGTTTCCAATGGAGGTGTTGAATTTCTTATCCTAAAGCAACTGTAAAGCATAATATTCAAATATAAACAGACTGATGCAGTCCGCTGGCTACCCCACTTGTGAGATATTCCGTAACGATATAGATAGATGTAAAAGACAGAATAGAATGAAATGTGCAAAGATTATGGATAGGTACAGTTATTAACACAATGTCATTACAAACACTTACATTGAGAAACAGACTGACGGACAGACAGAGCAGAAGAGCCTAGTCAACCTAGCCAGAGTTGTATTGTAGAATTATATAAATGTATCTATGTACTAGTTTTATACCCAGAAACTCTAATGGAAAGAATTAGTGATGAAGCACCTTTAGCATAATATAATGTATTTAATTCATTGTAGGTTACTTTTAATTTAAATATAAATAGCTTAAATTCATTCTGATCACCGTGAAATTTGCAAAATAGAATAGATCTTCCACAGATTTATGAGCATCTTTCTGTAAAAAGTAAGTATTCAAGATACATCACGTACATAAATAAGATCAACATATTTAACTGTGGTATACCACTAATCCAAAGTACATATATTATTTTTATGGCAAGAGAGGACGAATTGTTATGCTTATTAATAAATGATTCATTAATTCATTACATACAGTAAATCCAGTGAACACTATCCCACTTTTGGCAGATACTTGTAGTTGAGATTTTAATCTATCCAATATTAACAACGATAATTATATTAATATCTTCTCTGGATAACTTATAGAGAGGAATAGGAGACCTATAGAAAGAGTATTATTTTTCTTCTATTTTGCCTAGTCAAAGCATCCTCAAAGGACATTAGGTATAAATACACATACAAATATACCTACACATAAACGTACGGATCAAAATATTATTTACGCGGAGATTATAAATGGTGTACAATAATAACAACAGCAAAGGCAGTACATAATATTATATACATACATACCAAGTGTACATAATATATAATACATAATAAGTTTTACTCAACTTACAGTTATGTTTTACTATCAAGGTTATGTTCGTCCTCTACCAATACATACAAAATACACTATACATACATACCTAATTATATCTAGCTATCTACATTATTATTATTATTATTGCTAGTGATAAATACTTTTATACTTGAATAGGTCAATTACTACCACATTTACATTGCATTATGTTATATGACTTGTATATTATTACTACTACTACTACTACTGATACAAATTTACGCTTAATACTTACCTATAATTATCATAGTAGGGCTCTCATTCATAATTTTAACTAAATAACAACTGTTGTAGGTACTATTGTTTACAATGAACTTAAGACTTTTACTGTACTATCGGATTTATTTGTTTTTTACTATTAATGAATTCCGCCTGCCACAACAATTTTATATGTCAGAGGGAATCTAAACTACATAAATCCAGAAATTAAAATATTCAGTACCTACCTAGTTACGTATTTTATGGTAAAAAAACTCACGTGTTTATGTATACGGAATTATTGTTAAAGACGATTTTCAGTCGTTTTCTTTTAGTAATTGGCAACTTTAGAAATTCAAATGATATCACATTAGATTGGAGTCGTTTTGCTTTGTCAATATACTGGAATAAATCACATTTATATATTACTTCAACTGTGACTTTTTTGTTAGCAAGATAGCTTTCGGGAGCTTCGACAGTCATAAAAGTACATTAAAAAAGTAAATTTGGTTTTTTTATAAATTTG
The DNA here is from genome assembly GCA_947579605.1 of Athripsodes cinereus. NCBI lineage: Eukaryota > Metazoa > Arthropoda > Insecta > Trichoptera > Leptoceridae > Athripsodes > Athripsodes cinereus. The sequence continues at coordinate 8,845,629 of OX388309.1, forward strand.
TTAATATCACAGTGTGAAATGGGTTTTCAATACAGCTAAGTGAATATGCTATATGAAAGGACTTAAACAGGGCTACAACACTATGCTCATAATATGTCAATTTAGCCAAAAACCGACAAAGAGTAGATTTCCTCCTATATGTTTAATCAAGGTAAAATTTAAACAATTTAATTACCGATGTACGTACACACATTTTGTCTGTATGACTTTGTATTTGCTTGGGAGAGACCTACTTGAGATGACCACTGATACAGCGATCTGGATGAATAAATTATCATTGAATCAAAAGAACCATAATGCTAAATGCATTACAAACCTATGTAAAAAACATGTGCTTTCCTTTCGTTCTTTTTGTGCTTTGATATATTTATTTATAAGTTGATTATATGTGAATACGGTATCTTCTTTATGAAGTTGAGATTATCAAATAAGTATTGAAATTACTACTACTATACTATACCATCACGGCATATCCCACAAGTGGGGTAGCCAGCAGATAAGCTGCACGTAAGAAACATGCAAACTGTCCTCTTTGTGCCAATATAAAATCAAGACATTCAGGATGGGTGGCAAGCCTCATCGCTGAATTTAAGATGTAAAATGTCTTATTTTTTTCGAACACCTGCCTTTTACAGGACACTCGAAAACTTACGCAGAAGAGTGGGAGACCAATTCTTTACCGGGTGCTCCACAGGATAAAATTGAAATTATCGTTTACGTTAAATCGAGCTTAAGCAACTATATATAGTGAGTCAGATTATAATTATTGATGGTCATTAGTATTTTTTTTCCTTATTGCTAATGTAAAGAGGAAAAATATGTAAAAAATATAAACAATAAATGACACGTAATTATTGTTGATATATATACCTACTACCTATAAAAATATATTACAAACAAATTGAAGAGTTTTATTCAGGTTTCATGAATTAATGGGCTGTTCACATTTGGCGAATATCGCCAGGAGAATTTCAAAATATATCGCCAGGCGAAAAAACAAAATTCGCCGGACACCCATTGATCGTCACACCTGTTCACACAGTCCACCAATATAGAAACAATCTGTCAGATGCGCTTTGATTTTGACATTGTTTTCAAAATGGCGGACGTCGAGATGGAGATCGCGAAGTGTTTATAATTAGTTGAAAATGTTTAAGTAGAGGTTATAAGGTGCCTTTTAAATAAGGACATGTTTTGAGAATGCCTAAAAGCCAGCAGCTGCTTTAAGCCTTTTAATGATAGTTGGCCAAAAAGAGCACTGTTCTTCCGTCCGCAGGGGTTCCATCGACCCGGGCGTCCCTCTTTCACAATACACCGTTCCTATGACAACGATATCAGAGCGCAAAGAATGTCGTGGAAAGAGGTGACGCAATTGGCACAGAGACGCTCTGAATGGAGGAGGCTGGTTTCTGCCCTGTGCTCCCGAGAGGAGCGTTGAGGGCGATGATGATGATGATGATTTAAATAAGGAAACAAACGCCACAAACCAACAACAGAGATAACAACTGTCACGAAGCGGGAAACATTATAAAATTTATAGGTTATAAAGTTTTTACCATAGATATGGATGCCGCGCGTATCTACGCATGCGCGCATCGTTCAACCAGCCTTAAAAGTTGGAAGGTGGTCAACTTGAGACGATATCGTTTCTACTGGTTTTTATCGTTTCAGACTAGCTGTCATTTTGTTCACACGGTTCAAATGGCAGACGATATTTTGGAGTAATGGCGATATTCGCCAAATGTGAACACCACATAAGTGATCTTCTTGCTTGTACCTATATGTAAATAAATAATGAATTTAGTGATGAAATAATATAAAGAACCTACCTAAAGAAAAGCTGAAAAATTCATACTTACATAAGTTCATGATTATTTGTATGTACTGGTGCATGATGAAATTAAAAATAAATGTTTTTATTTAGAGAGGTGTCATTTGTCTTCAGATTGATATTGTTAATCGCCTTATGATTGAAAATGTCCTTATAAGGCGAAAGACGTCTCTGTCAATAAAAAACATAAATTCTACTACCTAAATACTGACAAAGTAAACTGTATGTACTGGTGCATCTTCTATGTAAGTACCTGGATATTTATTTATATTTTTGAAATGTTTATACTACATGGTATAATTTACTATACGCTTATGTATGTTTGAATATAGTTCATATTTCAATATTTTTAAATACGCCCATATTTTGAATGTTCCATTGATTGATTAAAATTTTCTTCTTGTTGTTTTTTTTTGTTTATGAATTGTTGTAAAATAATATGTATGAACCTTATTAATTTATTTATTTATTTATTATTTACGGCTAATTAGCCTTTTACACAATATTTTACATAGGAACAATATCATAAGAAAACCCAGGTACCAAACACAAAATTAGCAAATCAATATTACAAACATACATCTATCATTACAATTTTAAAACAAAACAACAGAAGGCAACCAAAATAAAATATCAACAGATAAAATTAACAGAAATTTAACAGAATCTGATAAAATTATACTTCAGCAAATGAAAATTAAAATGTTTTAGAAGTAGGTATACACACTTAAGACAAAAGAAAAATATTTAAAAGTTAAAAAATAAATGTAAAAGGCCGTAGACGAGAGAAATAAATAAATAAATAATTATAAAATATGTTCCATGGAGTTCTCAGCAAAGAATGAGTCTCGCACTCATCTCTTCAATTTGTCGAGTGTCCTGTAAAAGACGGGTATTTGTAAAACAGCCAGCTGGTTACACCACTTGTGGGATACGCTGTGATAGAACAGATAGATAAAAGTAAATATGAACTCTAAAATAGAAGGTTAGGCTATGTGACCATCAGAAACGAGTATTGAGTAGTAGTCTGCAGTAACCTAGATCTGTCCTATATTCAGAATTAGGTTCTTAAAATAATATGTTACACATTTATAATATTATGTATTAAGTACCTACCTGTTAACAGCTGGTAATTCTACTTCAGACAACTTAATGTGTAATGACGCTGTAGGTAGGAAAAGGGCACGTACGCCAATATGACGTTTTGAGATAACGCTATTTAAATTTTCCAATTGTGTCTCCAACAATGTTCTTTACATTATACGAGTATAATCAGTTCGCAAACGTTAATATTCCTTATTTGAAAACTGAAATTAGAGTCAAGATATCTCAGTGAAAATATGCATTGGCATAATCAAAACTAAGAAGAATGAATCCATTTTTACAATCTCTGAAAAAAGGGTGTATGGATCCTTGTACAAGCTGCCGCTTCGAACATTATTAACAAAGTTTTGAGTAGGTAGATGTATGTTATGATAAAGTCAATGGTTCAATAGATTGAATAATTAATAATATTAGATTTATGTATTTTGACAGGTAGATTTTTACAACATTGCAAGTATCTACTCGTCAATCAATGACCTTTATTTTAATAATACATGTTATGACATGATTAAACCCCGCTATAACACTTTAAAAATCATTAATATTTTTCGACTAAGACTATCGACCTGTTGAATTATTTATAAATAAAAGCGTTACGGTATTCAGGGCAAATACAAACATGTAGGCTATTTCAAAAATAGCATTTAAATTTAACCATTCTTTTTAGTGTTAACACTGTTAACGCTTTTGTCTCAAAAAGAGAGTGGTAGGACTGATACATACCTGTATATTGTAAAGTGTGCCTGATTATTTCATCTTGATAAAAACAAACTAAAAAATCAATTAAACATTTCTCACACACTTTCATAGATATCACAGCATTCCCCGTCAGTAAGGTAGCTAGCGGAGTGTCAATAAAAGTTAGGACACTCAAGATGTGTGACATACCTCATCGCTGAATTAAGTATATTAAATTTGGGTTCGTCGGTAACCTGGAGGTAGAGTTTCAGCCTCATACACAAGAAGTGCCGGGCTCGATCTCAGTTGCCGACAAACAACTCTCCTATCACGACAAAAGCTTTTATCTCACTTTGAAAGGTGCTTAAAGTTGTAGTTGTAAAGTTTTATGATGACACTCTAAAATTAATATAAAAAGTGGATACTTACTTGCCTAATAAGATATTTGTAGACAGTAACAAATTTAAAAAGAAAACAAAAATACTTCTATATGTATCAACAGGGCGTTACCTACAAATGGTGTAGTCACTAGATTAAATGCATTTAATAAACATGCTAATACACTCTGTGCCAAAATTAATAAGACTTTCAGAATAAGTGTCATAAATGAAAATGTTAAATGTATTTATTGGTACAGTTGTGATAATTAAATATTTTTGATCTAGTAATTGCGCTTGTAAGACATTCAATAAAGTGTGCGAGTATGTGAAGTACATTTCATTTCGGTTTCTTGCTTCCATGCGTTGATGTAATTTACTTGAGAGTCGTATCATTATCGAAAATAAATTATTAAAAAAATATTTATAGCCCAATAATGTGTAAAAAAACAGCATGAACCTATGAACTTAACAGTGTAAGCTGATAAAAAAAAGCAGTAGGTATAACAATAAAAAAAGTCTACACAAAAACTTTATGCATAAGGATATAAGATAGGTAGAGGGAACCTACCTATGTGTTGGAGAATATAAAGAACAATCAATATCCATCCGTGTAAAAAAAGCTTGCGGATGTGATACCTATGTATATTGGCGCTGTTTCTTCCGCATGCACACATGTTTTTTTCACAGGTAATCAAATTGCGGTTAGTGTTGTCTAAATAAAATAAAAAAAAATGTCTCGACATATGGTATTAGGTACTTAAAAAAGTGCCTACTTTAATAATATTTTTGTATTGTATTATAATTGTTACTTTAATGTGGATTTGGCTGGAATCGCGCGTGTTTGTTTTTTTAAGGTTAGTATTATTTAAATTTGTCAATGAACTATTTTGCATCTGCTTTTTATTCAATATTGCCATTATATAAATGCAGATAGAATCTCCGATTTGCAAATGTGTTACTCTAACATCGGCATCATGCACAATGAAGTATAAATCACGTAGAAAAGTAAATTATGCTTTTTGTATAATTTAGCAGGAAAGTAATCCACAGATTTTGTCATATATTAATCTTATTTATTATTTAGAATACGTTTGTATACTCATTGGATACAGATACAGAACATATGACGCTCAAATTTCTTTATTTCATTTTTTTTTTCATCTACATCTTTTGGTACTTATGATGGCCGAAAAGTTTTTATAGAGCTTTGGCCTTCAAAACAACAAATTTACGGTAGTTATCATTACTTAACTCATCTAGATCTTGGTCGATCCTGCATGGTAGATTCCGCAATGTTAGACAGATTAAGGTAAAGAATATTAAACAGGGGTTCCGTCGGTCCGGGCGTCCCTCTTTCACAATACACCTTTCACTATGACAACGATATCAGAGCGCAAGGAATGTCGTGGAAAGAGGTGACGCAATTGGCACAGAGACGCTCTGAATGGAGGAGGCTGGTTTCTGCCCTGTGCTCCCGAGAGGAGCGTTGAGGGCGATGATGATGATGATGATATTAGACATCAACCGAGGTCTCGAAAAACTGATTGCTATAGACGCCTGGAAATTTACTTCTCCATTGTTTTGGAAGCCAAGGCCCTACAAGGACGATGGATATTATTTAATGGATTATATTTATTTTGATGTACGAAAGTATGTGTGAAAATTTATTTAACTGCACACGATTATCATTATTGATACTTAAATTGTTTTCTTTGTTTGATATTTTTATATACACAATTTGGTTGATTAAATTCATCTGATAGATACATTTTATTTTGGTAATCTGCGGGACCTTCATTGGCTTGCTTATTATAATGTAATGTAGGTATTATTTTAATCGATATATTAAATTATTAACCATGTATTATTGGCACCGGTATATAAACCGTGTACAACTGTATCTTTAGGATGAATAAAATAAAATAAAAATCTTTATTTTTTCTTAATAGGAACAGGTGAGACAAATCGTCCATTAGATTACCTACTCATAGTAAAAAAAACAGACTCCTACACTAATTCCATAAAAAGAATAAAAACTACCCTCTAATAACCTTAATTACTTTTACTGTTTTTTGAACTATAATATGATAATAATAACAATCTATATAATTCATTATTACAATAATATATCATTAACAGATGTTACGAGTGCTTTATAGAGGCAAAAGTGAGTTGGTAAAAAAAATCGAAAGCGGATAATTTCGCGGGTACTAAAATTACAAGATACAACAATAAAAAAGAAATATAATATAATAAGAAATCCTTCGTAGCACGCGCCATCCACCAAACACTTTTATTCATCTTAAATAATAATAGGTTTTACCTCAAAAATAATAATACATTCTTTTATCCTCTTTCTATCATTTTTTTTCTGACAGTTTTTTTTATTATTATTTTGCGAAACAACTGTCTATTGGTAGGTATAAGGTACATAAGTTTTTTATATATTTTTTTTCGTTTGTTGTAAAATAAAACCCTTTCGTCTTTTTATGATCGATTACTTTGATATTTATTTTTTGTCTATAAAATTCAATTGCAGATTCGAGATTCGATCAAATTTCGCAATGTGCAACAACTTTCGTTTGATGTTCATTCAGTTCAGGTATATTCAACCTTTTTCTGAATTCATAATAAACTTATATTTTCTCATGACTTCAAATTCGTACGTAAACGTTAAAAATAAATTTCTTTCATATGATTAGGTTCATTTGTCCATTAAGATGACAGGTACAAACCACGAAAAAATGTTTTATGAGAAATATTTTCTTTCGCAGAATAAAAGGTTATCAAAGAAGTAAATGTTTATTATTTCATAACAAAAGAAGTTATGTACATTTATATTTAGTCTGTAGTTGTTTTTAGGTACCTATGTAATGTGTTTGTGTAGGTAATACCTACATACGTTGAGTAAGGAATTAATCTTCCAATAATTGAGTCAACTGGCAATTCCACATCTCTGGATCGGAAGATTTCTATTAGAGATCAATTAATATGATGGCTTCAGAAAATCTAATCCTTTGATAGGATGAAGTCATGTTTCAATATACTTCACATCTTCACAAGACCTAAATAATGCCATTTATAAATTGTTATGAATCCCTGATAAAAAGGTTATCGTACCTTCATCGAAATTACTTATTGTAGTATATTTCATAACAACCCTTTAAGATAAATATTGACAAAGGATTACAACACAATCTGCTGGTTATCGCAAATAATGGAGAAAAAAGTGAACAAAATAATTGCGCACGCGCTATGGGGGAGTGACAATCCTTTCGTGAAGAATAAAAACTACAAGCACCTATATGTGTAGTACTTACTAACTATTATAGTTTTTTGTAGGTATATTAAATTCAGTTATTTACCTCCAAGCTTTTGGAATAGAAAGTACCCAATTCCCACTCTTTTCTGCGCATGTTTTTGAGTGTTACAAAATATGTAAAATAGTATAAAGTTTATATAATTAAATATAATACTTATTAATCAGTATTGACCACAAAATTGTTACAGCTCAATGGTAAGAAAAATATAAATAATAGTAAGAACAAAAGGATAAAACAGTGCACCAACGATGAGTAGTTAAAGGACGGACTTGTTGTGATACAACATCTTCCAGAGAGCTCTTAAAATATTATTAATTTTTGTGTAGTTGCACTTAGTACCTATACTGGCTGCCCCAGTTGATGGATATACCGTAATGGAATAGATTATTTTTGTGTACCTATTAATAAACTTTTTTTATTTTTCATTTCTTGTGTGTAGACAAAATAAAAAGTGATACAATAGACTTATCTCATACACAAACACTCGCTTTCAATAATTAATGCAAACCAAAAAACAAGCAAAATGAATTCGATTAGACTTCCGATAATTCGGTCTAATGACATGAGGAGGGATACAAGAAAGAAATAATTTAATTTTAAGATTAGTGGAAAGTAAAAGTGGAGGCCTATTTTCAAAAATTTACTCAAAATTACAAAATAAAATATTCGATACATTTCGATGGGAGGTTGCATTCAAGTATTGCTTCAGAAAGAACGTAATTTGTAACTCTGCTATCGGCCTTCTGACCACCTCATTGTAAGTATATGCATACAGCAGCGGTTCGATTTAGATATTAAAATTAAGTATACAATAAATTTTTGCATTTTATTACCTTCAATAACTCACAATAATAGTAATAAAATTCATATAAGTTTCAATCAAATCAAAAGTACGTAATACTTCCTGGCAGTAAACTTTCCATCTCATATTAAATACTCTTTCATACTTTATGTTTTATACCGACTTCATATCCTTGCATAAATAATTATTATTGAGGTGCTCAAGGTTTGTATGTTTGTTCGTAATACATTATCAATAGTCATCTTTCCATTTCTTCTTCATAATTTCAATGAACCATCTATGCCCATTATCGGATGTTCATTCAGATACATATTCAGCTTTATCAGATTAGTAATGAGATTTATTTATTTATTTCTCTCATCAAAGTTTTTTTACATCAATAAAGTACACACATATTTACAATAACCATTACATATAGAATAAAATAATAATAGGTAATAAAAGCCTTAATAAATAAATGAAATATTTTAAACATTGGTGTATATAAATGCTCAAGCAATATTGATCTCATACAATCGTAAGTTTACAAGCATGCATACAATGCAATTAAAACATTATGTTCTTACGGAAATATTAACATGTATCTAGGTAGGTACATACATAAAAGATGCATCAGTACCACACCAATACCAGTACACAAAAGACATAATGACATCCTCTTTAAATACTCTCATTTCTGGGTTTGGATTGGATAATCTTGAATAAAGATTTATATGCGTTAAATTTCGACATGATCTCCTATAACATTTTACATATTACGCTATTTTTATTTGCACGAATGATGACAATATCATTCTTATTTTTTGTAATATATTAATTTCAGAACATTTGTAAGTGAAAAAAGTCTTGATGTTTTATATAAAAAAAAATTACAAGATTTTGCAATCATATGTAGGAATATAGGACACATAGGGAATATAATATATAGGAATATAGTATTATGGTGAACGATTATGTATTTTACATGGTGCTTTTTTTAAACTCTTGATTATTTTCCGAGTAACGCCGGCTTTAAAACTATGTAGTTATAAATAAACGCATGATACTTTTATGGTTAAGTTGCAGATGGTAGCTATGTATGTATATAGGTATTTTACGAGAAATATTTTACGCTACCAAATCCCCCGCCGCCCCTTTTGCCGCCAAAGCTCAGCCAAGGACTTCAGATCTCATTAGAAATAAAATAAAATGCAATAAGTTCACATACACACTAACATTATTATCCATTAGGCATACATACATAATCATACTGTTGAGTTCAATTGTAAGACCGTCAATTTGCCTGTATTGAAATGACCAAAGGACAAAAATTAGTTTTGACAAAATCGAATTCGAATTTATTCACGATTTTTGATGCAATTACCTAATTTGCGTATTGGCGCTTCCTTTAGAATATAGAATGGAAACAAGCCTCCTCCATTAAAGAGCGACTATTGCCACAAGACAAGGGTATTGGAAAAGAGAGTCGTCCAGAATCTTTGTACATACATTTGGGACATCTATTATTATCACATGGCACAGAGAGGACAGCTTCTATGTATATATTATGCAGTTGGCCTGCTGGCTAACCCACTTGTGGGATATCATATTAACTTTTTACCTTTATATTCACAAATGACAGCTTCTATAATATAGAAGCTGTTACTGAATTACTGAACATTCTATTTGACTGATAAACGGCTAAATACTCTATATTTTTTCATCAATAGTCCAATTTTCAAAATGTGTGCAAAGTTCTATGTTTGATTCTGAACGACTCATATATTCGCTAGCCTAGTATTAAAATCACTCACCTAGCATAAAAGTCGCTCATTTTTGCAGCTCAGTAATAATTTTTTTTATCACACAGTATTAGTCGCCAACCTAATTTTTTGTCGCACAAATACTATTAGAGTCAGCACTGTTAGTTAAGCATTTTTGTTTTTTCGGTCGCCAATTTGAATTTTTCTCCATTATAACATAGGAATTAAAAATGTATTATGACTGAAGAATTTCTTTTAATGTTCCTATGCATTCCCTCTAAGTTTCTTCTGACATTAGTCATTCCAATTTTGAAAACAATTTTGGATTTTTATTTTAACACATACCTACCTACATATTCGTACTTACCTACACGCGATTTTAATACAAGTGTATGCAATCTTACATACCTATAGATGTTTCTCATATTCATATGCTATCCAAAATCCATATATTTACATATATCTTATACAACTTTTTATAGTGTGGTAGTGAGCAATACATTCAAATCCTATGAATGTATTTGTAATACCTTATATTCGTCACGCAATCCACCCGTCTGGACTAAAACGTCAGGGATACATAATTTATTATGAAATAATCTCATTTTTGAAGACAAATTAGTCCGAGTAAGTATTATAATTATATAATTTCTTCTATGTAATAACTTTACTCTGGTATTTGAAAGCATATTCCTATATTTAGTGGAAATAATCAATGCGTAGACTCCTTTAGGCGGAATCTATTGTTAATTCGTTTACGAGTATTGTCATGATATAGTAGTAATAAGTTTTGAATACTTTATTTAAACTGGTCTAAGAAATTCAGCAGATTTCATCGAAAATCTGACAGAAATTCCATAAACTTAGCTATTTTTTTACTACTTATAAATATTTGGTATTTTGATGGATTGAATGGAATGTGAATGTTTTTATTAGAATATATTATTTTGTTCACAACTTGTCTCATTTTCGACTAAATAGAATATTTTTTTAGGCAACTCATCCTTTATGGGCTTATTTGTGCCAATGGACTAATTCCTGAAAAATGTTGGTTTAGAATATGTTAATACGTAGTAGAAATTGGAAACCATATTTGAAAAGAATTAGGTACCCATGGTCCTAAATTGCGAAAATATTAATAACGATTTATGGTGTACCTAGAGATTTTTTTTCAGTAGATTAATGCTTCATACCGTTACGGCATTTCCCACAAGTGGGGCTGCCAGCAGACTAACTGCATGCAATAAACATACAAGTCGTCCTTTCCGTGTCAATAAAAGTTAAGACATTCAAGATTGGTAGCGTACCTCGTGTTGAACTGAAAACGTTAAATGTCTTATACGAAATGTTTTATAAAAACCTACCTTTTAAACAACACTTGAAAAAGGACAAAAAAGAGTGGGAGACTTTTAAAAAAAAAAACTTAGGTACTTTTTTCTGAGGACCTCATGGATTTTCTTCGATATACAACACAATCGTTTGATAACATACTTTATGACGTACCTATTTAAATAATTTCTAATGACAAATTCTAATATTTCATACATGGTCAAGTAGAGCACTGCTTTACAACTCTATCAGCATTTTTTCCTGATAGATTGCAGAAATTACGTAAATAGTGTTTGATGTGAAAGTATCGAGAGAATGATACTCTTCTTCTATACTACATTCCTTAATTCTGTGGGATGTGACCTCCATTACTCTTACATGATAATCAAAGTTTCTCTTCCATCACTGCCGAGCCAGTATCAGTTAAGTGTTGATTTATTTCTTCTTTGAATCAAAATGTTACTTTAATTTATTATTGTTCATCCTTGTTCCTCTGTGTGTATTTCTGTAAAGACGCGTGCTCGCTTTGGGGTTCCCTCTTTTTGTTACTTTTATTAATAATACGTAGTATATGTAATATATAGGTACTATTGTTTGTTTTGTGTTTTCTTATTTAGTATCGGCAACTACTATTGACCGTGTCAGATATGGGCATGGTCATCTTGTGACCAAATTTGAACTCGTTCTTCTTATTATTATTATTATTACTATTGTAAAATACTACAAATGTGAAATGTAAGAAATTGATACAAAGTATGTACCAATTTATACTTTTTGATTTTCAACTCAAGACATCGTTGTCTGTACATTTAATAAAAATATTATGACCATCTATCCATATCCTTTTTTCATACTCTCAGGAGTATAAGGGGGAAATAAGAATCATCCATACAAAGCAATTCTACTTTTAAAGAGTTACTTCTTCCTACAACATTCTGAACGTTCTGATATCATTGTCATGGGAAAGATATATTTTCATTAATCTGTACCTAGTCTTTCGATATCTATTTAAAAAAAAGAACTAGAGAAGTAATAAATCAAACTCTTCTGAATTTCTGAAGGGATAAAAAATATTGATGTGAAAGAAATTGAGAAAAATAAAAACTATTACAGTAGTAGCTGTGTAATGAATCAAAAAATGTTCTCTTAATGCAATAAAATACATTCAGAATGTGTGATAATCTTCTGTGACAATGTATTAGCTGGGAACAAATTTTGTTACTTTTATTTTATTATTTTATTTTTATCAAAGCCAAACAAAGATCTACAATGTTTTTGACTACAATTTACATTATGAAATTTTCGAACATAGCTTTTTGAAATGACACTGGTTCATAGCAGTCTTAACGAAACAAAAAAAAATGTAAAGAATGCTTTTGATTTCCTGGTTCATTAATTGTATGAACCATATACATACATACATACATACCATCACGCCGCTTCCCTCGCGGGGTAGGCAGAAAGGATCGAGCGCCACTTCCTTCTATCCTTGCATACATCTTTCGCTTCCGTCACTTTCATACAATTCCTCATGCATGCTCTCCTGTTCAATGTGCTCAATACGTGACCGTCCTGTATGAACCATAATTTCTTTAAAACTAACTTCTAGCGAAGTACAAAAATCACTGGTTTAAATAATTTCTACATCAAATAAAAATCTATCCCCAATCGCATATTTACATCAAAAAATCTATTAACTCTGCTTCCTATTAGAGCTCTTATCGCACAGTAGCAATCTGCTTAAAATTTATATAAAAAATAAATAAAATAGATTTTATTGGAAGAAGGGTTGCGATTTCCTCTTCAATAAACAAACAACAACCCTTTGCTAACTATAACAATCGTAAAACTTTCGCAACGTCATCCCTGTTTTTTTTTACAAATCAACCCCTTCAGGATGTTGTGAACATAACAGTAGTTTCCTATTGCAATATCATAAATTGACAGTTGTTGTTTTTTAAAAGTTTTAAAATTATCAAATCTATTAAGCACTTTAATAATATTTGATACAATAATAAAAAAAACGATCACAATTCACCATATGCAACGAAATGTGAAGACTTTTTTTTCATTACTATCTGATAATATATCAATTTTTTATCGTCCATTTTTTCGCGATTTTTTCTAAAACCCAGCGTGTGGCATATGTTAGATAGACATTTGCTGTTGTACGAGTCTTGAATGCAGTAATAATTTTAAATTATCATCAAAGCTGTCCATACATATTTTTTTGTTTCATTTAGGAAAAAAATCGTTCATATACCTATTATAAAACATTATGATGAGATATTATAGATTTAATAACATGAGATATTATAAACTATGATACTAATATAAGTACTATTTTATTAACATGTGCGTTGTGTTTTTTATATATATATCGTAGTTTTTTTATAATCTACGGTCCAGTTCCACAACTCAACGAGTCGAAAATGTTGAGTAAATTAATAATACACACAATCAACACCACTCTTTCAATTCTACAATCAAATAACTATAAAAAAATCACCTTTCCCATTATATATTACATGTTATGTTCTGGCGAAAAAATGTAGGTTCCTACATTTTGTCAATCGCTCAAATATATTATTTCGAATTGTTTTACCATTGAACAAACCAAATGCAACGTATGTCTTAAACAGTTTGTTTATTATCATAGACTTACCCTTGATTATTAAACACTATTCTCGTATTTCCCTTTCTGTTGTGTTTTTAAAGCATAATACAAAAATATTCTAATATTACAAAATCTTAAATTTCTCAAACATAAATATTTCTATTTGTTGAGTTATAGAACTGAACAGTCGATGATAATATCAACGTCATGTCGCACCTTAGTGGTATGTTGACCAATAACGACAATGTAAATGTACAATAGTTCTTTTTGAATAAATCCCATAGTTACGTTCACAATTACAGAATAACTACAATTCCAAATATTATTCCTGCCTAAATGACATTTCACTCAAAGAAAGTAGCGTTGTTCCGATTTTACGCCTGACTAAAATTTTATTATTTTTTTTTATTTAATATATTTATTTATTTAATTTATTTAATATTACACAACTTATATTTCGATACATTTATATTGATATTTTATTATAGTTAACAATAAACATTTCGTATTCCCCAAACAGCAATGAAATGCTGGTATGAGGGGAGGATGTTATTCTAAAACTCAAGCACAAAATGTCTTCTCACAAAAATTGCTTCTTACATAATTGTCTCTGTTCGGCTTCTTAGTATGTAGTTTTTCAAATATTTCTTAAATTGATCAATATTATTCAGTCAATTTTGGAAATATTTTTATGCCAAAATTATTATCAAATAATTTTGGCATATACTGCTAAATAACAACTGTCATAATATATATCGAGTTGGTACGTCATAGAACAAATTGTTTTGAAAATAAAGTTTTCATTGAATCAAGGTTAGTTAGGCAAGTCAAAAATATGAGTTTTCTTCGTAAGTAAATACGATTGATATTATTTTGATATGTAGGTATGCAACATTCAAATATTTTGGGTTAGGTTAAATTATCGTGTGTCACATTAGTAGGTATATGTATGTATGTATATTATGCAAATTATTTATTCATTATTATTAAAACGATAATTATAATATGCATAAAATGTAATACGAATTTGTTTTTAATTATTTGCATTACACGTGCCGATAATCAGATAATTATTAATTGTTTTAATAAATATCATTGTCATAGTTTCATTCAATGGTTTAGCCACATATCTACGTAAATAAAATATAAGTAGCCACAGTAAAAGATTAAAAGAGTGATACACCATAGATACAAATTATCAAACACTTAAAACAATAGAAAAATGTATCACTTTTACCAAATCGCATTACATATGTTTGTCCTTATGCCACAGAAAAATAAAACACGATTTTATGATAGTTACTTTGTATTTGTTGCATAATATGGTCATATTGCAAAAAAATCTCTGACAATGGTGGAGAAATACTTATATCTCTATTATTATGATTATTTCATACCTAGAATGTTATTATTTAATTTATTTTTTATTGTCGATGATGTGTGCCAAAAAGAAAATACAAATAAAAAATTATTTAAGGGTGTACAAAAGCAATATGATTATTATAATATCATAAAAATGAAGTAGTTCGGCAGCAGGACAAATCAAGCCTATTAAACCTATTACTTATGTATTACTTGGCGCGCTTTGAATATTTTTCAGATTGTAGGTATCAGTATTTTTTCCTCGATATTACTTGTAGTTACCTAATATTCTGGTATGGTAAATTGTAGTGTTTTGTTTTGCATGAATTTCAATAAATTATATTTGTCAATTATTAATCAACAGTGCAGAAATATGTCTAAAGGTCATCACTCGTAGACGAGAGTTCTGGTTAGAGCAGAATTTGACAATAAAATATACCTACATATATAATACATATCTATGATTGAAGCAATTTTTAATTTAAACAGCTCTAATTAGTTATTGAATTTGAAATGTTTTTTTAGACTGATAACCTTTATGATAAGGCAATGTGTCTTATCTGGCTTATTTAAAAAATTGTTAGTGGCTGTTTTTTTCACAGGTTTGTTCTGAATGTTCTGAATTCAAGTATTTTGTCATTAGGAAAATATTTTAGTGCAAAAATGCAAAATTAATATACATTAAGAAAATATTAGTCATCAAAGATAAATATATCACGCGACATATTTCTTTCTTTTAAAAATTTAATCTTAATTTCGGGAACACAGACTGGAAATAAGCCTTCTCCACGACTTTCTTAACATCATAACAACGGTGTTCTGTGATAGATCTATCCAAGTAACTGAGAAATTTGTGAGTGAAAAATAAATAAAACAGTGTTCATGTACTTACATAAAATATTACAAAAGTCTAGGTATTTTTATAATATTAAAAAGATTTCTTTGAGGACGAGTTAACAATAACTCTCCTCGGTAGGAAGACCATTGACCATATACGTAGAGACAGTTGTCTGCGGCTCACGATATTTCAAACGAAGACACAATACCTTCTAAGCCTAAAAAGGTGATACAGAATGCCTCCATTAAGTTTTTTGACTGAATTCCTTGTTAACTTTTTTTAAAGGCGACATAGAAATATTGTTAGTAGGTATAGCAACGAGTATATTATTATCCTCTTTTGAAATACATACAAATCAAGAATATTATACACATTTATTTTATAATAAAAAATTACTACAATGAAAATTGGGTGCGGGAGGGATGTCGACGTGTGTACACGTTGATATTTTATGCCGCCTTCTTCTTGACCTCATTCTAAATCCCTTAGGTCAGAATAATACATATTAAACGAGACAATTTAAGTCTGGGTTTTTGTTATAAACCCAAATACAACCTTATACACCTTTCACACTAAGCTAAAAACTTGCGTCGTGAAAGGGGAGTTTGCCGGCACCTGGGATCGAACCACGGACCTCTTGTTCAAGAGGCCGAGACTCTACCTCCAGGCTACCGACGAACTTTCGAATTCTCTTACGCGTAGTTATATTTCAATATTTGCTATATAGTATTTTTACTGCTTTTTTGCTAAATAATGACAATACCCTTGCGGTGATTTTTCCACAAAACGGCGCATCGTAAATAAGTTGTCTAGTTTTTATTATTATTAATACCCATTTATTTATAAAAAGTTGATTAATCGCAAATTCTTTTGACAATAAATAAAAACACACAAGACTGGAATAAAATTCTGGATAATTTCGTTATTATTTTTAGTATGAGAGTATAGAAAAGATTCGTAGTGGACTGAAATCTGCATATTTCAGCTTTCCGTATCTCTTGTTTTTGAGAGTTTCTACTTACCCACAAAAACAATAGGGCCCTTTTATGTACTTTTTAAAACGAATTTATTCAAATAGTTGTGTGTAGCTACGACTTCAACTATATTTTAATGTATATATTTTGGTAGACGTTTGCTCATCTTATGCGAAGTCAAAACAGGCGTGTCAATTTATCTTCTTTGGCTCTCATTGCTTCCAAATTTGCCTTCCTTCTCGTCTGGCCGCTCAATCTCAGAGGACAAAGGATTCGGAATGTTGTTTTACCATATCAAGAAGACCGATGCATCCAAGCCAGATTAGGTGTCCTATTTCGTAGTGATGTTTTATTTTATACATTTTATTTTTTATTCCGACTACTCTTGCGTACGAGGCGTAGTAGTAAATTTTGAGGCATTAAACTGGAAATAAAAAGCGTATTTAAAATTCCGATTATCGGAATGTTTTGACTTTGACGTTACGACAGAAGATAATGTTAATAATGATGATGATGACTATGATTGAATGCAACCATCATGTTTGATTATTGATTTTATTTATCAAATGCAATTATAATTTAATGTAATGTTCTTGAACCCATGTACGAAAATCAAAATGTGTAATTAATTTATATGCATTTTATTTGGTTGCATTGGTGTATGTATCTGTTGAACTTGAACAATCTTGATTACATTTTACAGTAATAGTAAATATATACGTTTTAAATTATTTTATTGTAGGGTTATGTTTTGTCAATTGTCTGTTAGTGACTGGTATTTTTTTTGTTTATCGTAATAGGACAAAATATTATTCGATTTAATACGCTTTTAAGCGTCATCCAGCGTTTGCACTACAACTGTCGAATTCTGTGTTGATTTCCCATACGAAAATAAGTGTTAAAACGGTTAAAAAGGAGAATCTTGTTAAGTATTAAATTAATTTGGCCCGTAAAAATGTTCTAAAGTTTTACATTAGACTGTACCTTCTTTAACTGTAAAAGTTGAAAATGCCAAAATACTGGTGATTTTAAAAAATATTTTTCATGAAAACCTACATGTTAATTACTTAAAAAGATATTATAATATGTTAAAAAATTAAAATATGAACTTTTTAAAAAACTCATGGTTCAATCAAATGTTTGTCGCATGCACATATCTTATGTATTTTACCCATTTCCTTTTAAATACAAAAAGTCAAAAAATAAAAAGCGTCATTTTGAGTTTATTATAATTATAAAGCTCATTGTGCAAAACGACCAAAACATTTCAATACACATTAGAATGAAATTGAGACTTTCAAGTGATTTCGTTTCTTAACCACAGAGGGTGGGGTTTACAGTTTACTTTACAAGCGTCTACTGATATTTTTAATACATGGAACTAAAAACATTACTTGTTAAATATATTACTATTTTATTAGTGCATATCTTAAGAGGGCTCTACACCCCTTCTTTGTGATTTCATGCAAACGAATTAGCAAAATTACAACCATTTTATTTTTTAAATATTTTAAATTCTGGATCACATGTATGTTATTTTTTATATTAATATAATATTTTGAACATTTGTAAATGCGATTTTATCATTTTAGTTTTATTTTTCTGCGAGGAATATAGTGAAAATAATTTTTGAAGATTACCGTCGCAATGATGATACGTTGAGTGGTGCTATTTTAAATAAATTATCCTTAATAATACAAGAGTGTTAATAAAATTTTAAAACCAAGATTAATCTTAAAATATCATGAATTTTATAATACACCTTGAGTTATTTATTTACAACCCTTGGATTTTCTTAATTATTATGAGAAACTGCATACACATCAAAAATAAATTTCATTATCAAAAAAATCATACTAAATGTTTATAATTCAACCATTTGTTTTATTTATATAACAATATGGTATGTTGTTTACCGTGCATACTACATATATAACGTTATTATGTGCAATAATCAAGAATATAGCGAGTTTCACAAATTTTAAGATTCAGAAGGCCCACGGCGTGCCTAGTAGCCGGATGTGAGATCGTACTCGCTCTTTTTTTGAATTAGGAAATAAATAAATTCAATTTATAGAATAAATACAACTTAAATTTTATTTATATGTGATAACATACTATTTTTTTATACCCATGAGTATTTTTGCATATTAAGTTTTGGCTTATATTTATTAATAAAGCTATTTCATTAATTATTTGAATAATTTTCTCTGCGCCTACTAAAAATTGTTACCTGAAACCACTAGAGCTAAATCTAATTTGTACCTTAGGTAAGAACGGCTGTTAATATGTTTGTCTCTGACAAACAATAATTATTTACTTATCAAGTATTTTTATTAACTACGAAGTTATATAATTTTATCTAGCTTATATTACTAAACTATTACGTCTAACAAAGTCAATGAAAAATAAATATACCCACTTGTCATGTTAATCTTTAAGATATTTATAATTATAGTTATAATGTTATCAACAGATTTTACCACGTAAAATTTGTAACATATAATAATATAAAGAATATTGAGTTAGGTAAGTTATAATTTATTAGCAATACAAAGTGCTTTGCATCTATTGCGGAATTTAAATGTTTGAGTAATAATTAGTAATTATTATAATATTGTTGTAATACAGGATTCGTTTATTTATTGCAACTGCAACGTATCTTGAAAGTACAAGTGCAATAATTGAAAATTAATAGAGAGACGATTTTTTTTTAGATTTATATGGATTTTTGTTATTTATTTTATTTTAAACCACATTCACGGCTTTCACCTTTTACATGTTAACAAGCACTAGAATAAAGTAACAACAAGAAGTTAATACAAAAACAATAAATAATAATGAGATGTCAATCGTAAGATAAATATTAGATTTTAAATGCAAATCAAAACATACACATACACATAAAAAGTCAAGATTACAAGTCAAAAATAAAAATTTAGAATAGAGTCAATGAAAATAATTTTACAGGTCAATGCAACGCAGCATATGACTAGAATATTAAAATTAAAAATTATAAATCCAAATACAAAGTTTACCAGATACCTTCAGGCTACTGAATAATTCAAAATTAGATTAATTACCCATATTTAATTTTAGGAAAATAAAGGCACCTCTTTCAAAAATTGTCATACCAAATTAATGAGACTAGTAAACCGTGACTGTTGATTTTGAAGGATTCACGAATCCAGTTAGCAATAAATATTTTATTTAAAAAATATATATTTATTGTATTTGTGCACAAGTAGATAGTATAATTCCTCATTATTTTTGCAAAAGGTTCTCTTACCCTGTCTCGTGTGCATAGCTCACGATTATTTATCTGTTTTTATCTATATCATCACGGCATCTACCGTGAGTGGAGTAGACAGTAAACTAACTGATGCATTTAATACTTATAAGTTATTTACTGATGGTGTCGTATATTCTTGTTTCTTAGTTGGTTAGTGGAATTTTGTTCTGATGCCGAACCTAGATTCTTACTAAGTCCTGTTGATGTTCTTGAATACAATATTTGTTTATTTATTTATTTATTTATCTACCATAGACACATCATTTGTCATATCGTAACAGATACAAACACATATTTATCTCAAACATATTGTTTACTTATCCGACGTAGATTGGTATCATATTGTAAAATGAAATATTTTTTTCATAAATACATACTTGCATATAATTATATCTTTATCTGATTAAGTAGGTGTGCGTAAATATTACAAAAAAGTTATAGGTAGATATAAGATCATTATTAAAATTAGAAATAAAAAGTTCAATATGACATTGTTGTCGCAAATGAGCGTCGCGTCGTCAAGTCGTTCTCTGGAGCCAATTTTGAGTTGTTGTTTTTTCTTAATATTTATTATTAATTATTATTAATAAATATTTTAATATGAACGGCGTCGTCAAAAAACATAATCCGGATTGTAAACATTCCAATGAATCATAATATTTAAAGTAATTAGTAAAAAACTGTTCAACATGTTGTGATATATATTATAATAATGTTATATTATGTACTGCAATAATTATTACATTATCTGGTATAAAACATACACTCTAGGTCGAGTAAAAAAATGTTAATTCGTAACAATTAAACATTTATAACATGGATGATTTTTTGCTACAGTAATTTCACATGAGTAAATGTCTGTATTGAATATATTGTTAGGTTATTATTATAATATACTCCAATACGGCGAACACATCCAAATATGCAAAAAGGAGATTTAGAGCTGCCGCGTCAACTGCCTGGAACAGATTGCCCACAGACCTGAGAGAGAATCAGTCCACCACCACATTTAGAACCAAGTTAAAGACGCTGCTGTTCGGGAAAAGTCACGGCGCCTTTGAGATAGTCAGGAATCATTAAACGGCCCCACATATAAATGGTCTAATTATTATTATTATTGTAGTTGAATGAGATTGATAGTGAAAATCTCAAGCTTCGTTATTTGGAGAACATATTTTTTCTGTATTCAAAGATCGTCTACTTAATATTTGTCTCTTTTTCTGATACCATTTCTGAAACCTATAATAATTCTAACAGAATACACTTCGTACTTAGGCAATTTTTAATGATCATAAAGTAACGAGTTAATCAAAGCACCGAGAATCTGCAATAAATCTGTAGCGGAAGTGATGCCACCTTTATAACATTACCACAAGAAAAACAGCCCTGAGGCCTGAGTCAACAACACACTTTCGTCTCACGTTCCCGCTCCGTTAGCGTTCGGGTGCAGACGATGTTGCAAGCAAGTGTCAATTTCGTTGCTAAGATACACAATAGTTACGAAAATTAACACTTTGGCGCACCATCGTCTGCACCCGAACGCTAGCGGAGCGGGAACGTGACGCGATAGTGTGTTGTTGACTCAGGCCTCTGGTGACAAAAGACAAAATATTGTCACCAGGACTGACCTCCAACGGGAAGGACTCTGTACAACGACGAGAGGCTCACTTTTCATCGGACGCTCCACAGGTGTGGTACTCCTAAAGTGCAGGAAGTGTAGTTGTATAATTTATAGGTTTCTCTGAATAAATCTAAGTTTGCACATTACCGAGAGTTTAATTACAAAAGAACCGGAAATCTCATTTGGTAAAGTAACTTCTATAATAATTATAAAACTCTTTTCAGCTTCGTCAGTAATGAAGGAAGAGGATTGTTTAATATGTATTCTCATTGCACTACCTTTAATACTGTACCACTAAAAATGTAATAAATCATAACATGAATCACATAAGTATGCGCAGCCATTTTAATTTGCCGAGTTAATGTATTCGTCATGTATGTATGTAAAATATTATTCTATTTTTGGCATTATTGACAAGCACTCGTAGAACCAGTGACGTTTGTGTAAACAAGTATATATTTATTAGTTTATTAATAGATCCACGGTCACATATATATATTATTACCACAGGTAAAAATACTTTTTACCAATTACTCGCCTAGGTGAATTGGAGATAAGAAATATTAGTTTCCATCATACACGTTGTATGCGCTCTTTATAAAATGGCTATGTAAAAAGTTCGGCTTAATAATAATTTATTTGACACAATTTTCAAAAATTGTGGGTTAATTGAAAGAGATCGGGTCTTTGCGATAAACTCGCCCTCTGTATATTAATTGTATTTACTGTTTAATATAAATGTACCCTACTTCATAAAACTGTTTGTATTCAATTTACAGCAAAGAATGAATTTATTAAACATCTAGTACATCCAATAATTAATAATGGTAAGGAGTATCTAATTACAGAAGTCTTCTCTTTTCTGTAGGTATTTCTGTGAAGGACAGGTACCTATTCGTTAAATTAACTAAGTTAAATTTGCAATAAGTATCTCTTTCACCCATATCACCAGGCAAAGTAGGAGATTTTCATATTAAAAATGTGGGTTGCAATACATCGAACGCCAGAAATAAAAAAGGTTTGAACTTCCATAACTATTTTTATCTTTGTCCAGTTCATTCACAAATTTCCATATTTTATTACTATTTTTCAAACTGGTCTGATTCTTTGTTCGAGTGAATCTAATTTACTTTTACAAGTAATATAATTGTCGAAGGTATTAATGCACATAAAGGAAAAGTTGTCATTCAGACATTTTCCTACCTATATTAACTTACCTAGGAAATGTTGTCGATTGTCTAAATTTACGATATTATTCGCAACATTAGTATATACTATAGTTAAAACCAATAATGCTTTTTTTCTGTAATAAACTGCTATCATTTTGGCGACTACTAGACTACACAATATAATATACATTATTAATATATATAGGTATACATAAATGTTATTATTAAATACATATGTTGATTGACATTTAATTGGCATGGTGTTAAGATTCGATATAGAAGGTAAAGTGTGCACTTCCAACTAAATAGTTTGTAAGATATTAGTCGATCGGGAAGAGAATGTAGAAAAATAAGTAATATTGCTGAATTATATTCTGAACCTCTTGATAAAATACTTGCTTACCTTTAAATCTTATTTAATTATTTATTTTACAGGGATACATGCAGTCATATTATAAGCAATGTCAAAAAAAATATAAAGCAATAAATTGGATCAGTAAAGCCTTCTACCAGTATGTTGAATAAACGTCGATGCACAGCCACAGCCATGCCAATATGTGCATTCAAAATAATAGTATTTTAGTAATATAAAGCTCGATTAGTAAAAATGAATATGTGGTAAAACATTTCCTTTCGGGTTTTGAACTTCTGTATATGTATTTTACTGTGGAAGGTGATTTTCCGTATGTCACCCAAGCTATTATTATATCCCAGTAAGGTTCACGTTAAGATGCGATCTACTGCGAAAAAAGTTTTATACATATAATGGATGTTTATACTTGAAATAAAGCAATCAGTGTTTTTCTGAAATAATATCAAAAAAACAACATTTAAAGTCTTTACTTCAGGTCTTTCAAAACTAACACCAAATTACAAACAAAATTACTTTACCAACTGTCAAAACAAAAATTCTAAATTCAAATAAATAAACTAAAGGAAATCACTCCTATGAGTAGGTAGGTGGTTTTCTTTACACCTCCCCTCCAAGAAAAAAACAATTACAAGTGAAAACGTACGTAATTGTTCACTTAATAACAAATACTGGAAAAAGTTTCGTAATGTGGTAGAAATTTGACTCTGTTTTCTTGTGTCCGGTATCAACTTCATAGATTGAGTTTGAAATTTTCTTTAAAATTTTGTATGGTCCAATCTTTAATTCATCCATTTTCTTCCTATTTAGTCGATTTCCATTTTCTACGTAAACTCTGTCTCCCACTTCCAATTTATATTCTTCCCTATGCAAGTCGAATATATTCTTATTATAATTGTGAGATTTTATTGTATTTTCAAGGGCTAGTTTTCTGTCTCTATTCAAATCTTCTTTTGTAAATTTTGATTTTAATTCTAGTGGTAAAATATTAACATTTTCGCCTTCCAAAAGGTATTTTGGAGCAAACTTAGTGACTGTGTGTTCTGTTTCATTATATTTTTCTACACATTTCTGTGCAACAGTAGTCCATGCTGTTTTCCTATCACTTTCATTTATTTTACATCTTATTTTATTTACTAAGGTTTGATTTAACCTTTCATTGATCCCATTCGAAAAAGGTGAATCCACAGCAGTGAAAACTATTCTTATGTTTTCCATTTTTAGAAATTCTTTAAATTCTTTTGAATTTATGCCAGGATATTGGTCTGTTAGTACCATATCAATATTGTAGTTTTGTGTCACATTTTTTATCAGTTTAATAAAATCATTTGCGGTTTGGTTTTTCGATGTGAGAATGTAAGCATATCTCGTGAAATGATCTACCAGCAGATGTAAATATTTTTTTGTTGATCGTGATCCTCCAAACCCTCCTATGGTATCAATAGATATAATTTCAAATGGGCGTGTAGCTGGTCCTAAATGTGACATTAAACCATATTTTGATTTCCTCCTTGATTTGTTTTTTATACAAAATTTCACACTCATCGCAAATTTGTTTAATGTTTGTGATGATATTCTTTGCAGTATAGCATGGTGTTATTTTATTTATCATTTGTGTTCTTCCAATGTGGCAGTAGGTATCATGGACATCTTTTATTATTGTTTTACTATATTCTTCTGATAGTATGATTTTTTTCCTTTTTTTATACATTTTGTAGTAAATATCATTCTCCAATATAAATTTGCTATTTTGTAGTTCCATATTCATGTGTTGGTCATTTTTTATATCTTGCAGGTTTACTAAATTTACTACTTTTATAAAATCGTCATTATTTTCATTTGGTTCTAGAACTGGATTTCTGCTTAAACAGTCTGCTTCTTGATTTAATCTTCCTGGGTTATATTTTATCTTAAAATTATATTGAGATAAATAATACATCAAATCCCCTAATTCCTCATCAGTTCTGGCCTTGATGTTCATATTTTCTAATGGTTTATGATCTGAGTACACTATAAATTCTTTTCCCATTAGCCAGTGTTGCCAATATTTCACAGCTTCTTTTATTGCCAGACATTCTAGATAAATTGCCTTCTTCTTTTTTTGTGCTTCAGTTAATTTTTTTGAAAAATAAGCAACCGGCTTACTGTTTTCGTTTTTATCTTCTTGTTTCAACACTGCTCCCACTCCTTTGATACTAGCATCCGTGTAAATGTATATTGGTAATTCAGGGTCAAAAATATTCAGGATTGGCTCTGAACACAGCAATTCTTTAATTTTTTCAAATGATTTCTGGCATTTGTCGGACCATATGAATTTCACATCTTTTCGTAATAAATTGTGTAACGGGTCTAGAATAATTGCGCTGTTTGGTAAAAATTTATGATGAAAATTTATTTTTCCTAAGAATTGACGTATATTTTTTCTTGTTTCTGGTATTGGAAAATTTTTCACAGCGGTTAAATAATCTTTCAGAGGTCTTACTGAATTATTTTGTATTATGTGACCTAAATATTTGGCATAATTATTTGCAAAAGTACATTTGGAAAATTTTAGTCTAAAACCTTCTGTTATTATTGCCTCCAGTAGTCTTGTTAGATGTAGTATATGTTCTTGAAAAGTTTTCGAAAAAATTAAAATATCGTCTATAAAATTTACTGCAAAATCAGAGAGTTTGTATTTCCTTATGATGTTACTCAATATTCTTTGGAAGATAGCTGGAGCAGTCTTTAATCCAAACGGAAGACACGTCCATTGGTAATGGCCTTCTTGTGTAACAAATGCAGTTTTGTGTCTATCTTCAATCTTCAAAGGTATCGACCAAAATGCTGAATTTACATCAAAAGTAGAAAAATATTTGCAGTTTACAGTTTTCACCATCAAATCCTCAATTAATGGAAATGGTTGTGATTGAGGTACGACAATTTTATTCAATTCTCTGAAATCTATACATAATCTTGTTTTCTTGTTATCTTCTTTTTTATAAGCCAGAGTTACTGGAGCAGCAAATGGGCTATAAGATTCCTCAATCAGATTCTTCTTTAATAGTTGTGATATTTGATCTTCTATTTCTTTTCTATCTTCAGCTGTGCATCTATATGGACGTTTGTAACAGTATTTATCCACCATTAAATCAATATGAGCCTCATAATCTCGCACAGTACCTATGTCATATTTATCTTTTGCAAAGACTGATTTGTATTTTTCTATCAACTTATCGATTTGTGATTTTTCATATAAATCTAGATGGTTTACAAACATTTCAAAACCATCTGAGTTAATATGTTCATTGAAATTTATTTTACATTGGTTTGATTGTTTGTTTTCTCGTTGTAATACCTCAGTGGGTAGAAAAACATCTTCTTTATTCTTGTCACCTAGTACATCAGGAATATCGACATTTTGAATATTTGAAGTTTCTCTTTCATTTAAACTTAATATGTAATTTTCTTTTTTATCATTACATTGCATTATCTTTAATTCTTCATTTTGTATTAATCTGAAGTTTTTGATGCAATCCAATCCAATTAGAAAATCATAATTAAAATTTTCATTATCTATTATGAAAATATCCATAATCTTTTCAATATTGAAAATCTTTATTTTAAGTGTTACCATACCTTTAGTTTTCTTCTCACCATTAATAGTTTTCAAGTTAACCATTTGTAAATCTCTTGTATCTGGTTTTTGTTGTATTTTTAATAATTTAGCATTAATTAATGATACATTTGAACCCGAATCATAAATTCCAGAAACATTTAAAGCATCATTTATTATTAACTTTACTTTTATTAATGGTGGCATATCTAGTTTTTTGGATTCTTTTCATTCAATTCTATTTCCAATTCTGAGTTATTTACAGTTACAATAGAATTTTGACTTTTAAACCAGCAATTTTCTTCAGAATGGTAACGTTTTCCTTTTTTCTCATTAGCACAGATTTTGCATGGTTTTTTGTATTCATTTTTATTTAATTGAGTGTCAGGATATGAAACCCTTTTTTTAACATATTTATTCTTCCCAACAAGATATTCTAATTTTCCTAATGCATTGTATAGATCTTCCGTTCCTTGTAAAGCTTCTCTATCAATTTTATCAGCAACATAATTTGGTAGTCCAAATGCTATGAGGTCTACAAGTGTTCCAGTATCAATTGATTTTCTCACTCTCAACAATAGTTTTTCTTTTTTTAAAGCATACTCAATTAACGGGCCTGTTTGATAATTAAAAGCGAGAGCGTATCTAATAGGTGACCATCCTTTGTTTTCAAAAGTCACGCAAAAACTTTTTTCCCAGTCTTCCCATCTCGATTCCACTGTATGTTTAATCAACATACAGCTGTACCAATCTTGACTGGAGTATTCCAAAAAGGCTTTTAATATTTCAATTTTTTTTATATCATCCTCGATTTGAAATCGTTTACATTCTAAATTAAAATCTTTCATCCACTGGCATGCATTTGTATTTCTGCCTGTAAATTTTTCAATCATGAATTTCTCTGCAATTTTTCCCAAATTTGGATTTTCATATTTTGTTTGCTTATCTTCAACTAATTTTGTTAACAGTTTTTCCAACGTTTCATTTAGTTTATCCATGGTGTTAAATATTATCAATAAATGTTGTTTTATAATGGATGTTTATACTTGAAATAAAGCAATCAGTGTTTTTCTGAAATAATATCAAAAAAACAACATTTAAAGTCTTTACTTCAGGTCTTTCAAAACTAACACCAAATTACAAACAAAATTACTTTACCAACTGTCAAAACAAAAATTCTAAATTCAAATAAATAAACTAAAGGAAATCACTCCTATGAGTAGGTAGGTGGTTTTCTTTACATACATAATTTATAAAACACAGATATTTCCTTTTACTTCCTTCCACAAAATTTTAGATACGTTGGCATTCAAGAGCTTCTGATCTTTTATAATGATTTGTGTTTGATGGAAATCTCGTCGTTGGTAATAGGCCTTATTCAATATTTACCTACTCAGACTAGATCTATTATCCAAACTTCATACTTTATCGTATAGCATATTTGTTTATGCATTTGATAAATATTCATTTTTATAAAGAGCTTTAGAGTTTTATTGGCCATGATTATAATAAATATTAAGTAGCTGTACATATTATTATTTATTTATTTAGCTTATATACATACATATAAATAATATTTGATAATAATGATATTGTACAATGAGATAGATTCTAGGAAATCAGTGCATAAAATAATACCTAATTGTTAGTATATAGAGATATTTGCGATAAAAAATTTGATAATCTATTAAATTAATGTTGCATAGTAAATTGCCATAAGTAGGTACTACGTCGCAAAATTCCTTTTGAATAAAGTCCTTGATTACCAATTATAAATTATGTCAAATTGCATCAAATTATGAAAAGTATCGAATCACTATGTAACCTGCCGTAACTTTATTTTTAATATTGCGTCAGTGCAACAGATTACACAGTGAATCAAAACATACTTTTCAAAATGTTACGATATTGCTACATACCTAATGTCTCACAAATATCTGAAATTACATCAAAATCATTATATATAATCTTTATACTTCATTCAAAAATTATGATGATAGGCAATTTTTTCGAAAATGTTGGAAGACCGAAGTCTTCCATTTGTTCCTGAATCACCATCTCTTTCCACTGCTGAATATTTTATAAGTCTCTAGACATTTCCAGTGACATGCGTGTATTTATGTCACCGTTTATCATGGGCCTTCTGCAAACCAATTACTAATGATTCTTTTAATATCGTAAAATTAAAATTGTTTATTAAGTGTTTTTAGTGTATTTTTTAGTTTAATTGTTTAAGTGTGTATTTTTTGTTGAATAAATATATTTGAATTTTAATATCGTAAAATTATAGTGGAAGACATTTTTCTTGTTTAATGCAGCAATGAAGAATACAACACATTCTGAAAGCTTTATTTTTCTTGTTTGCAGCAATGAAGAATACAACACATTCTGAAAGCTTTATTTTTCTTGTTTGCAGCAATGAAGAATACAACACATTCTGAAAGCTTTATTTTTCTTGTTTAATGCAGCAATGAAGAATACAACACATTCTGAAAGCTTTATTTTTCTTGTTTAATGCAGCAATGAAGAATACAACACATTCTGAAAGCTTTATTTTTCTTGTTTGCAGCAATGAAGAATACAACACATTCTGAAAGCTTTATTTTTCTTGTTTGCAGCAATGAAGAATACAACACATTCTGAAAGCTTTATTTTTCTTGTTTGCAGCAATGAAGAATACAACACATTCTGAAAGCTTTATTTTTCTTGTTTGCAGCAATGAAGAATACAACACATTCTGAAAGCTTTATTTTTCTTGTTTGCAGCAATGAAGAATACAACACATTCTGAAAGCTTTATTTTTCTTGTTTGCAGCAATGAAGAATACAACACATTCTGAAAGCTTTATTTTTTATGACACGAAAAGTATGATGTACATGTTTATTACTTGCAATCAGTCCACTGACTATCCTAATTATGGTAAATGCCGTGATGGTATAGATGAGTGAATAATTGATGAAAATTCACAACCTTCCCAGTAAAGGAAGTATGTGATGCAGGTAAATTTGAAGTGTGTATTTATCATAGACTTACGTATTTTTTTATTGATTTGTTTAAGAAAATTTTCTTCAGAAGGTTATACATATTCGCGTGTATGTAACGGTCATGACTGTATGCTGTATGTAGATGCATGTATGTGTAAGTCTTAATAATCTCTTATCGCGACACAAATTTGCATATCGCTCACTCACACGACAGTAACACTTGTATTGTTGTTATTGTACCTACTTATAAGTATGTATAATTGTCATTGCATAATAAGCAGTATGACTTTACCGTTTATTATAAGAAGTACGTATATACTTTACTACTACTACTACAATAAGGTAACTGGTTGTATGTCTGCGTGTAAGTTATTTATTATGTATTTACAATTGCAAGGTCGTTTGTAATAGTGTTAGTGGCAGTTATGATCCTTATAGAGATGTTAAATATGCAAGTTCCATTTTCGATGATTTAATTGATGCCAATAAATGTAGATATTTATATCACATTGTTTTTTTTATGCCATGTGCCAACGGGGATAAAGGAACTAAATGATTTTATTTGGATCAAACCATGAATAATGGATTTGCGAGGAGATTATAGTAATAATAATTGAACAATTTATTATCTCTGTGCATGATGTTGCAGTAGTCTACATGCCCTTCAAGTAATTAATGATACTGCATAGAGAGGAAGGCATATTCCCATTTCTTCCCTTCCTTTTTTGCACCAACATTTTTGGTATGTGACCGCTAAATTTAGACTGTTCCCTCGGGCCAGCATTTCTCGCTTTAATCCGACATTAAATCCTGTTTGTGCATGTGTGTGTCGTTTTGTAGATACATATCTCCAGGTACGGCACGAGGTATATGGCGGGTGCTGCCCTTTAGAAAAATTTCCAGACAAGAGACGACGAAAGCGGCAACCAAGCTTTTAACTGCATCTTCGGATAAATTACACGAGACTTGTCTCTATAAGGAGGATGTTTAGATTTAAGTTTTATCAAATAGTCTATGTATTGTCATGTCCGTATAATTGTTGTTAAATAAAAAAAAAAAAAACAAATTATGGACGTGAGATGCAGTTGACAATGCGAAAAAAAGTTATGTTTACCGTTCTAGTAATTCTTGGGGCTCCATGGAGAGTGCTCCATCTAGTAAGACGCCGAGAACGAGACGCGCAATTTCAATTTTGTAAAAGTGACACTAAAAAAAGGTTTCTTGATTGATTACATAATTTTGCATGCCAAACCTACAATGTCATATTTTAGCATTTAAGACGAACGGTATGGCGCAGAGAAAACGCTTGCCCTTGAGTCACGAGTTTCCGGATTCAATTTCCCGCCAAGACAAAATGAAGATTGGCATTTTTCTAATTGTCCTGGGTCTGGTTGTTACATGTACAAATGTACATGTGTTTGGCAAATTTTACATATATATCGTCACGTTAGTATCCATAATACAAGATTCATATATTAGTTTGAGACTAGCTCGATTTTTGTAAATTGTCTTAATATATTATGTTTTGTTAAACATTCCAAAAAATACACATATTATTGTATTGTATGTACTTAGTTTACTACTCTGGCTCGTGGTAATCGTATTTTTTATTAGGTTAGTATATGGTGCATTTTAATGATATACGTACATTTGTAAGGTTTCATATTGTTAGATATCATTTTATATTAATAATAATAATTCTTGCAATGCATTGAAATGTAATCGAAAATAACAACGATTTAATAATAATTGA
Source organism: Athripsodes cinereus (assembly GCA_947579605.1). Lineage (NCBI taxonomy): Eukaryota > Metazoa > Arthropoda > Insecta > Trichoptera > Leptoceridae > Athripsodes > Athripsodes cinereus. The sequence goes on from OX388309.1 coordinate 8,877,393, forward strand.
AATACGAAGATATACCTACATATATGTAAAATATATCATATTATTTGTACCTAAAATATATCTATGTCGCTGCCAGATAGTTGAGAGCCATGTAACTGAGTGGCTAGGCGGTCAGTTAAACGTTGGTACCTAATGGCTAAAATAAGTTTTGCCGCAACGTTTAACTAATGACTTACAACAAACCAATGCCACAAATTAATGCCACAGTGCCTAGTCATCATCATCTCTGTCGGTCCCTCAATCCTGAGGATCGTGACCATCATGCCTCGTTCTGTAAACCATCTGTCTCCATGTTGAGCGATGCTCCGCCATGTTTAAGGCCCCGCCCGTGAAGTGAGCTCTGTGTGGCCTCCTTAATTTGGTCGCTCCATCTTATTAGCACTCTGCCCCTTCCCCTCCTCCCTTCTACAACCCCAGTCATAATTACTTTTTCCAGGTTGTCATGCTCTCTTCTTGCAATGTGCCCGAAATATCGCAAAGCGCGCTGACTGCAAATCGTTGAGACTCATTGGTCCTGTGTTCGGTCCAATGCACTCGGACCAATTTCCTCCAGCACCACATCTCAAACTCATCGATCCTCGCGCGTTCGTTAGCTCGCAGCGTCCACGTTTCAGCTCCGTATAAATATATGCTGAATACCAAGGTCTTGACCAGTCTTATCTTTGTGTTTCTCATAATTTCACGGCTTTTCCAAATTTTATCAAGACGACCCATTGCGTTCTTTGCCATCTGTGTGCGGCGGTTCACTTCTTGGTCGCTTGTGCCTCTATTATTTATGAGAGAACCTAGATATATAAATTCGTTGACAAAGTCAATTCCTGGAAGATAATGCTCCGTGTCTGCCTGCCTGCCTGGGTGAGTGTCTAGTAAGCAAACTAAATTTCAGCAATATATCTCGTTCAGTATCCAGCGAAGAATAGTTTTCTTACTCTTTCCTGTTAGTTTTTGAGTGTCATGTAAAAGACGGATAGTCGTAAAATATGTATTACGTTAAAGACATTTAACTTCCACAGTTCAACGATGAGGTAAACCGCCAATCCTGAATTTTTATATCTCTATAGGTAGGGAGAGGACGACTTGAAAGTTTATTACATGGTATAGTGTGAATGAATAAATTTCAACAATTGATCGGGCAGAACGTTGAACGTTTGATTTACCGGAACAACATGGCATTCAAATGAATGCCAACATTATAACTAATTGCAAAGCCGTTTACTAAACTGGCTAATTTTACTATCGGTCGGCAACATATACATACTTACATACAACAATAATGTTATATTATATAATATTATGTATTTTGCTATGACGTTGTTTAGGTACCTACCTATATAATAAAGTGCATTATTCCTTCATAGTTTGCGATTACAATAGTTTATGTAACGTGAATTAGAAAATTTTAGGTAATTTGAATACACTGGTGATTTTGGCATAAGTAAAAAAAAGCGATAATAGTTCGTATGAAGACGTATTTACGTATTTTTTAAATAAGTTGAAAAAAGCTCTGATATATGGTTATTATTCCGAATAAACAAACGGTGCAGATGTGTAAATTTACAATATTCTAAATAAAAAAATAGGTACGTAGACAATAATAGGTAAGTTTGGGTTAGTTGGAAGAAATCGCGCCTCTGCGATAAACTCGCTGTATATTGATTGTATGATTGTACACAGAAAAAAATACTAACGAAATCTCACAACGAATCATTGGTTCGTACTATCAGATTAGGACCAGGGATAGTACAAACGATTCATTAGTACGAATCTATAATATTAACTTTTCGCAAACAAATCGTTGGTAAATTTATTTGTTTTAAATTTGTTTGTGTGAATTTGCTTGTAATCAATGTACAGTAAAGAATAAATAAATAAATAAGTCTTCTTTCAAGACTCTGAAGATGGTGGATTCCCAACAGTCTTCTCATTTTTTTAGTTCTCTTCCGAGTGGACGAAGTCCCATTAATTTGACCGTTTCCATTTTATTGGCATGTTCACAACAATAAGATCTTTTTAATATTTTCCATCTCACTATGTTTACTTAATTACAATCTGAATTTCGATTTCAGCCCATTATCCTGAAAGAAATCATACATTTTCGTATTATATATTTTATTCCTATGAACAATTATCGTACAATACGAGGTACATGTTTATTAGCAATGTTATCTGATAAAAAAAATATCAAAATAGTACCTACATTGAGTCTGCAATAAAACTTCCCTTTGTGATTAAATGTAATAATTGTTGATATTTGCTGCTGCATATACATTTTTTTCGTCAAGGATTTTCTGTGGCTTTGAATGCACAAATATTGTATAAAAAATCTGTACATGGGTGTTATTAAAACTATGATAAATTCTATACTAGATAAGTAATGTATTCCATAAAATATGCAACAAACTGTTAACAATATTTTTTTTTTAGAATAACCGTGTTGTAATTATTACTAATCAATTTTTATTATTAGTTGTACTGTACAACATACATAGTTGATGATTTTTTTTGTTATCTAAGCCAAGTTTTATTTTTTGCAAAATCGTACATAATCGAAGTAAGACAATCTCTATCAGTAAATCTAATTATTATTATTTGATAAAAACTGGATACAGAATGCGAGTTTAGACAGAATACATGAACAGAGAAAAAGAATATGTTGCATGGAATCATATAGGTAATGATTGGTTGGATGATATTTCAATCTGGCAATAATGTCGCCCTCTGTTCATTGAATCGTATAACTGGTAATTTTTATGTTACTTTGTAATGATCGATGTTGAACCAATCATCAAATATCATCAAATAATCTCGTCATCTCCAGAAGCAAAACATACATGAGAAAATAAAAAACATAACATAGGTATTGGTTTCATTAATTTATTAGTTTGATGACGTCTTATTGCTAATTACTAATAACTAATGAATATTTATATAGTATAACATTTTAATTAGATTGTAATAGATAAATATTATAAAATACTAATATCAGACTTGATAGAATGTTGACCCGGGCGCCTGGTGTCGCTTATTATTATAACAAAAAATCCGTATTCGCTCGTAAGTGTTAAATATTTGGATATTGTCTGAAGGAAAAAAAACAGTTGAATTGAATGTCTAGTGAGTCGCTATTATGTATTTAAATCTTTAATCAAACAACTGAGATCTAAGAAATAATATCGAAAATCCGGTATAAAATTTCCCCAATACAAATTTACTCACCATAAACAAACCTCGATTGGAGACGAGATAACATATATTGAAGATATTTACATACTTTGCACACTGCAAATATAAATATAGATAAGTATATAATGTTATACCTATTATGCACTTTCTTACGATTTCAGTATCAAGTGTTTATTCTGACGTGTTCTGCCTGAGATGGAGAGAGTTAAAGTAAGAAGAAAGATGAAGATCATTACTCCCCAGAGAAGCACATAACATACTGTCATATAAGCATTAAAAAATGAATTGGATAATTTGACGTGTAATATCCAAAAAGAAAAATGTTCTTCTTACTTATGTATGTACCAACACAAACCAGTATCTGTTCATGTCTTTGATCCTCCGCTTCTTTCCTTACTTAACTGTCAAGTTTGTAATAGTCCTTATTAAAAATACATTTCATATTCATGTCTGAGATTAGTAAACACTTTTCACATAGGTGAAACTTGCAACACCGCTGACTAGTGTCAGATACGTCAGACTGTGTAGATTTAATCGTAACATATGTATAGATGATTCACACAGAGCAAGCAAATCCCAAACTAAGATATGAATTTTGTATAATGGGTACTAAGGAGACAATGTGCACAAAATGCAATTAACAAATATACATGTAACACCTAGACCTAAAACAATTTGAAAAAGGTAATTTTTAATTTTTGCCCTGACCGGGAATCAAGCCCGGGACCTCGTAACTCAATAGCAAAAGTGTTACCTCCGCACCACACCGGCCGCCCAAATGAAACTAATAAACAAGTTATTATATTTTTTTCATATAATATACTTATTTTTTTGTTGTTGTTATAAAACAATTTACGTATTGCTTATTTGTCATAATTATCAGATATAACATGTCAATATCAACTGTCATTACACGCGTGCCAATCTTATTAGATCCAGATGTGCAAATATGCCAACAAAATCTCTAAGGTGGGTTTAGTTAGATATCGCAAAGTGTACCCAGAAGATGAAACAAAGTGAGAGCGAAACATTTACACTGATTTACGAAAGATGCACTCAAAAACATAACTAAAAAAACGACAACTTTTAAAAACATGGTTTTCAAATTAAAATACGTTTTTAAAGTACTTTTGTTAAATATAATTAAATTGTTAAAATTGTGAAATGATTAATGGTTCTTATTGGTGTTCGATGACAATAATCTCGTTGTGTAAAAGGGGCTAAAGAGAAATACATGATATCGTTCTTGAGTGAGAATGATTAAGCAGTGTTTTAAGGTCATGACTGAATGCAACACAGACTGTCAGATGAGTAATAAATGTTATTTATAATAATATTTGAATAAATAAATAAATAATAATATATTCTGACAATGTGCAACACTCGTTATTATTTAATGAAGTTAGGTGGAGTTGAAAAATGTAACGCAAGCGGAAGTTAGTCTGCGAATGTAGAAGATTGTTTTTTTCTAGGCAATCCACATGAGTAATTTAATTTTTATGTATAATAATGTGCCTATATATTTACGATCAAGTGTTGAAAGAAGAAATTATACAATTATTAATATACTTATGGTTACATTGAAATCTATATGCCATGTAATAAAAAATGCACATTCGCCAAATAGATTTCAAAGAGTTGCTATCTACCAAAGACCTTTACAGTTATATTTGGCACTTGCTTTCATTGTATTTGTTTGTTTTGTTTGTTTAATCTTTATTAAGTTAGAGTTCACAATTTTATGAGACTCTAATATAAACCTTTTTTTTTAATTACATTTATATAAATATATTACACTACACATATATATTAACATACAATATCTTCTTAAATTCAAGTGTTGATAATATATACTCACCAACATTATAATGAAAAGGGCGGAAAATAAAATAAACGAAACACTTTCAGAAGATCAATTTGGATTCCGCAAGGAGACAGGTACAAGAGATGCAATCCTGAGTCTCAGACTTATTCTAGAAAAGAGAATAACAACTAATAAAAACACATACATAGCATTCATCGACCTTGAAAAAGCATTCGATAAAGTAGAATGGGAACAACTTTTTAAGACTCTAAACCAGATAGGAATGGGTTATAAAGACAGAAGAGTAATCTGGAGCTTATACAAGAACGAAATGGCTATGATTAAAAGCGGAGAGAGCTGCGCAGAAGCAAGGGTCGAACAAGGTGTGAGACAGGGATGCTCAATGTCGCCAGCTCTCTTTAACTGCTATATACAGAAAGCTATTGATGATCTCAGAGAAGAAATGAAGAACTGGACAGGAGTCAAAATAAATGGGAAAAAGGTCGACATGATTAGATATGCTGACGACATAGCACTGCTTGCAAACTCTGAGATGGAGCTGAACGAAGCCTTAGAAAAAATGGAAAGTATACTGTTGTCAAAGTACAACATGAAAATAAATAAAGACAAAACAAAATGTATGGTCGTTGGAAAAGAGGAAGCGACTGCGAACATTGCCATAAATGGAGTGAGCATCAAACAAGTAAGAGAATTCGTGTACTTGGGCAGCAGAATAAAACAAGATGGACGCTCGAAATCGGAAATTGTGAGCAGAATAAACCAGGCAAGGATTGCTTTTAACAAAAAATCTAAAATATTGGAATCCCCAAATATTGATTTAAGCGTAAGGAAGAACCTTACTAAAGCCTTTGTATGGAGCATTCTGCTTTATGGCTGTGAGACGTGGACCATCAGCAAGAGTGAAAGCGGACGGTTGGCGGCCTTTGAAATGTGGTGCTACAGACGCATGTTGAAGATCCATTGGTCGGAACACATCGAAAACGAAGAAGTTTTAACCAGGGTAGGCGAAAAAAGGCAACTTCTTAAGAGAATCGGCCAACAGCGAGCTAACTGGATTGGCCACAACATCAGGCACCCAGGACTACTCATCGCCATTGCGGAGGGTAAGACCGAGGGGACAAATGGCAGAGGCCGACCAAGAGATGCGTATATGGACCAACTGAAGAAGGACATGAACTGTGGCTCATACGTAGAGCTGAAAAGACTGGCTCAGAATAGGGAGGAATGGAGAAGAAAGTCAAAACTCGTTGCAAACCAATCCAGTGGATTGTAACTCATTATATATATAATTGCAATTTAAATTTTTTTATTGAACTTACACACAATGTTCATCATTACAAAAAATATGGTAAATATTTATTACTATAAACATGCTTCATGACTGAGTTTAAGGAGTTAATTATTTTAAGGCGAAAAAGTATCCTGAAACCGTTTTTATTAATTTGTTCGAAACAATATTCAAAACATTGTTTCAAACAATGACTATAGTAGACTAGAAATTTGATGGTAAATTGGTAGTGCGACCAATCTAATTTTATATCAATCAGTCTTAAATGAGCGTTGGTTTACATTAGAGTTGGTCGTTATAACGAGGAATGCGTGATATATTAAATTATTTTTACGGAGCATGGTAGCAGAATATCGATATATCACATCACACTATTATCGAGTGATTTCTGACGATGACCCGCTACTTCGTTCCGAACGACGTGAATTATCACAGATATCAAATTTTCTATGGAAAATCATTTAGGTATTACTAATACATGTTACTTATCACACCGCCATACATTTTACTATGGACGACCGGTTAGGTATTACCAATGACGTTACAAATCACGCGGCGATACAATTTAGTATGGAAAATAATATTTAGGTATTATTTGAAAAGGAACGCGTTCTTATTTTCGCCTCAAAACGGTACTACTACGGACATTGATTGACACAAAAGTATTATGAGTTCGAGATAGGGGTAGATAATAAATTATTCATAACCCTTTTATCACCTGAGTGGTCAAAGGACTATCTCCACATGATTTTACATGTTTATTTTTCATAAAATTAAATTAAAAACTTTTAATTTAATTTATGATTATTTTAATTTATTTATTATTTTATGATTGATGTAATTTAATAGAGATTATTTTAATCTTTTAATTATAACTATTTATATTATTATTAGAAAAGTTGATAGACAAAAAATAAGTCAGGATGGGGGACAAACCTCATCGCTGAGTTTAAGATCTAAAATGACTTAATTTTTTCGAACTTTCCTTTTTTATTTGCGCGTTTAATCTTGCGTATCTTATTATTGTTCGTCGCCAGATAAAAAATATTTTTTAACAAAACCAGGTAATTTTTTTTTTTAATGGGGGGGGGGGGGTGATAACGGTAGCTTTTCTAATAACAGAATATAAATAAATAACAGTCGCTTACGTTCCATTATTTTAAAAGAGCCGTTATTCCCAACTCTAGTGTACATAAAATATACGTTCATATCTCCCTCGAGTCCTTCGTTGTAGGAGCATCTATGAAAGAATATAATTGTTGATGTTTCATGTATTAAAAGTGCACCTTTTTAAAACTATCACCACAGTTTGCTTGTGTTATTATGTTCATTTATCTAGATAATAGATTTATCTAGATATTATCTAGATGATAGACACAATTTTTTTTTGTAAAGATGTTTTAGGGTTAAAAGTATAAAGTAATCCTATATTTCAGCATTAATAGAAAAAGATCCATTAACTTTCATAAAGTTATGGAGTGAGACAGCATAATATTATTAACATGATTGTTAATTTTGTACCATAATTGTACAACAAATTTGTACCTACTGCTCTGCCAGTTCTGAAAGTCAATGATTTCAAAAAAACTTTTTGAAGAGGAAGTATATCTTATTATCAATTTGATTGGTATATCATGACGGTAGGTATATAATAATATTTCATTAAACATTATTTGATTGAAGGCTATAGTATGTACGTATTATCATGACACGATGTATTGGTAATAATTGTCCTTATCTTTAATCGAAATATACATTATTAATGAGATCGACAGATTATGATTCACAATTCGATCGAGAACAATGATTTTTCATTTATTAATAAAGTACATCAGACATCCTTGATTGTCCTACAAATTCCTCGTTCGACGATCGACAGTACTTTTTTTAAACGATTTAATCGATTTTTTTAATGTTTGTAAGGATAATATACCTATAATATGCAAGTTGTACGATTATTTGTTAAAATGGATGAAGTTTATACTAATTTAGTTATTTAATTACAATTTCAATTAATACTATGCAGAAATAACAGTTCTGTGTCCTTTTAATTGATTCATGCCATAAATACAAAATATAAATTATAAAAGGTAGACAGACATATTTTTTGATATTATGTCGCTATTCGTTTCAGTATTTGTGTGAGAGGATTATAAAAATAATCTCCAAAAAATCCATATTTTAGTTAAAATAAGAATATTGATGTCCGTGATATTAAGATGTGGGCGCTTTTTCAGTTCCCCTTTTTGTCCCACATCATCTATATGTTCCACATGTCCAATTAATCGCAATTTATTCACAAACATTCTATCCATAACATTCCTCATAGATCCGTTCATTCTACTTTACTAGATTACATAAATTTGTATGAATCTGGCCAGAATATCTGAAAACAAGGGGAAGAACTGTATGCATGCTATAATTAGAAATCTGTATGGGAATTTAATATGAATCAATATTTTACTAGGCATTATAAATTTATAGTATTGGTAAGTACTTTAAGAATAGATATCTAATAGATCCAATCAGGATTTTCCGAAGCGGTTTGATATCCTTTTTAAAGATACATAATTATTATATTATAAATACAACAATCGATTCTATTTCGCGTATGTACTAATATAATCGATTGCGTATTTATATAGAAATATTTCTAAGAATGTGTCTAGGATTTCAATAGGGCACCGGAAACACGAGAAATACCGTCTGACAATATTACATCGTATTTACTACAGACCACTCCACTCACACACTACAGAACATAATTCTAGATAAAAAAAAATCACAAAAAAATACAAATGTGAACGATTAAAATATGACCAAAACGTCAAATACCACTGTTTGATTTCTCTTCGTGATTCTTTAATCAACCATTCGCTCCACATGTCCAAACCATTTCAATTTATATACGCGCATTGTATACACTCTCCAATATTCTTTTTTCCTCTCTATCATGAAACGTTTTACCAACCATCGTTCTCAGCAATCGCATCTCCATAAGATTTTTTCCACTTTCATACACAGCAAAGATACACACGTATACGATATACACATAGAATCTTAGTATCCTAGAACAAAACTAACAATGGCCAAGATGAGAAAATACATTTTGAAGTTCTTCAAAATATAATATATTTTTCTCTTAAATGAAAATAAACTTTTCCAATAGTTCTCGTAGAAATATTTTACAATGACGTGTACGTGGAGAAAAATAAAAAAATCCGATTCATCAGTGTAGTAGACTGCATTGAAATGTGGGTGTTACATGAGGAGTGTTTATATCCGTTTTTTGAGGTCATTAATTGATCAATGTATCGTGCTGCACTGATATAAATAATGTAATACTTAATAATAATTATTATAGATTCGTATGCATTTACAATTTCGTCTGCGTTAAAAGTTCAAAATGTATGGTATGTCGGTACACTTTGTATTTGTGTAATTGTAAAAATCACGACTTAACCTCGAAATGCTGACTGAGTCTCTGATTATCTTATACATTAATCCCTGTATGAATATTTTAAAGGTATCTCGTCAATGTAGCTATGTTTCTATATTCTCTATAACCCATTTTATTGGTAAACGAATGATAGTACCTAGTAATAATAATCTTTCTTTATTGAAACATCACTGTTCACAATCATATCACATACAAAAAAACATTAAAATAAGCACAAGTAATAAACACTGTCTACCACGCTAACCATAAGGCTGTGTTGTGGCAGGATAACAATCGACTTACATATCTTGTCAAGTAAAAATACAAATAATCAAACATACAAATAAAACAAAATTAAATATGTAAAAAATAAAATATATTAAAATAAAATATGGAAATAAAATAAAATAAAAAATATAATATCGTAAAAAAATAGTGGATGAGTTATTACACAAAGCAGAAAGTGTGTCAGAAAAATGAGTAAGTCAACGAGTTAGTAGGGATTGAATCAGTGAATGTGTTAGTACAAAAGTACTTTACTATACTATACCCTCACGCCATGTCCCAGGAGGGGTAGGCAGAGAGAACGGAACGCCATATAGATCTATCCTTACATACTTCTTTCGCTTCCTCTACATTCATCCAGTTTCTCATACATGCACGCCGATTTCTCTTACTCAGCACGCGTCCGTCCTTAAAAATTTGGTCCACGTGATCAAGCCACGTGGTTCTTGGACGTCCACGCTTCCTCACACCCCTTCTTTCAGATAAATACATCCTCTTCGTCATCCTTTCATCTTGCATTCGCTCAACATGTCCAAACCATCTCAACTTGTTTACCTACACGCATTCTGTCCACAACACTCCTCTCACATCCGTTCATTCTCCTGATATCCTCATTCTTCACTCTATCTCGCAACGTTTTACCAACCATTCTTCTCAGTGAACGCATCTCCACAGCATTTATTCCACTCTCATCCTTTTTCAACCACGTCCAAGTTTCGCTTGCATACATAAGTGTCGGTACCAGAATGGTATTGTGCACTAGCATTTTTGCCATGTTCGACACACTGCTATTGCTAACAATGGGTCGAAGTGCATCATTCACTCTAGCACCGGCGACTTTTCTTCTTTCAATGTCCTTATCAAATCTTCCATCCCTCGCAAACAGACTTCCCAAATAGACATACTCATTCACTTGCTCTAAACATTCAACGTCAACCTTTATTTCACATACCGTTCTTTCACTCTCTCTTTCTTACTTTCACCATTACTTTCGTCTTCGCGACAAAAGTTCAAGTTACTATAAATATTCAAATCTCTCACTTCACATGTATGTATTTTTCTACTAGGAACTTTGATGAATTAAATACTGTGGACATGTTTTGTTTGCTAAAAACTATGCTGGTACTAAATTCACTTTAGGTATATGTCACCGCCAGACAGTTGCATTAGCCAGTTAACTGAATGACTAGGCAGTTAGTTAAACGCCGGCATTTAACTGAATGACTAGCAGAGCTCTAACCGAATTGTTCAAAGCAATGTTTATCAATCAATCCTAGATCCACAGTGCCTAATAAAGAAACTAAATTTCAAAAATCTGTCCAGCTTCGATCAGGCAGAATATGAAACGTTTGTGATTCAACGAAATGAATAGTCATTCAATTGAAAGCCGGCATTTAACTAACCGCCTAGCCATTCAGTAAACTGGCTGATTCAACTATCTGGTGGCGACATATCGTTACCTTAATGCAGAACTAGCCTAAGTGTTTTTGGATAATTTTTCAAAGTAGCAGATTTAAGCTTTGTTTTTGTAATAGTTAAAAAATATTTAAAATATCTAAAGCTTATTTTGACAAGCATTATATTATTATATAGGAATCTAATAACTCTCATTCGTTGAATTATCTCATATCTATCATTATCATTTCTTGTTTCTTAATAGTTAACTCAGTTTGACCAAAATTTCAACTTAGGCTAGTTCTGCATTAAGGTAGCGATATACATAAAGTTTATAGTTACTCTAGTCATCAAAACATGTTTTTTGCACATCACAGATGTGGCAGATTACCTACTACATATTATTAATCCACCTTCCCTCCATTAAGAAAACACACATTACACATTACAAGGTAGGTATCTATATTAGGTCTACTCAACCTTAACTACCCTACCTAACAGTAGGCAAGCAATATACTTATGTGCCAATATCTACTTAATTAGCGATATGATTAATGTAGGGCAGATGATGCCTTGTGCTAAAACGTAAGCTGCATTTATTGTAGAAGATATTATTTTCGATCGTTAGACACTCTTCTATTATGTGATAGTTCTTAATTTATAAAATCGACATCCTATTAATATGATGAATGAATTATCTAGTAATAATTAAAGCCGATGATGAATTATTCAATAAATTATGATTAATTTAAAATTAATCGAAATAAAATTGTAAAAGTAGGTATAATTTATTTTCAGTTTCACATTTATCTATTTAATGTATTTGATATGCTATTAATAAATGTATATCCTATTTATTTTTGAATGCCTATTTTATTTAGAACTTTAAGAAAATATCAGTTACTATTTACCAACGAAAAATTAAATCACGGTGTAATCTTTCGATTACATTAATCGTAGTTCTCATTTTATTAATATGTTAGTGATTAGTATAATAGTACAACTTCATACTAATGTTACTCATATTCATAATATTTTGGAACGGATTCAGTATTAAAAATTGCCCATATTTTGGTAGCATTAACTTTGTATCAGCCGCGAGACATTCTCATGATATAGAATGTATTTGAATGCTAATATTATTTGTAGGTAGGTAAATCTTATTCAAAATAAAAATGGAGAATATTGTGTGACCATAATAATATTCTTGCATCCAGCAAAACTTGTAGTACTGTTTTATCTTTATTTCTCAATTTGTTCCGCTTCTTATTTTGAATTATCTGGAAGGTACAGCTGATAAGTCTACAAATTGAACAGTTTTAAAGCCAAAAAAATATCTCGGTGTATTGTTTTGTTTCTCATTATAATAAACTCAGCGCTGTGAATTCATTTAACAGTGGGTGCTCATAGTTTGGTTGCCGCATTTATGAAAAACAATGTACACATTTCTATACGTGATTTATGATTCACCAATTGTCCAAATATAGACAGCCGTCTGGGAGTGAAATGAACAGTTACATTTTAGCCAAAAATAATACCTACATTATATTACAGTATAACATCTCAATTTAAAAACACATATTATACATAGCTGCTAACTATTTGGTGGTACAGTACAAAAAAATGTGGACAAAACAATACCACTACGGGGTTTATTGGATGCCGTTACCTAAGTTACCCAACTTTTTTCTATCATAGCACCCAGTAGTAGTAGTAATCCCGGAAGCAATGGGCCACAAGGTAATTATTAAAAACTAACCGCACAACAAAAACCCAGTACAGGGTGTTAACAATATCGATGATTGACGCAAATGTAGCACAATCAATTATTATTTATTTGGTGCCTATAATATCTACTATTGATCTTATTTTAAAATAGTTAGAGTAGTATTCCTATAAGAGTGCTCCGCTCATAGGTAAATGAATACTAACACATCATTCACTAATATGTATGCTACACACACCACACAATGCACAAGCCAATCACAATGATGCTACTCGGTTACTAATACAATCACGTGTTCTGTAATACTTGCAGGAGATATCGAGATGAGTGTATAGTAAGTAGGGTGTCCCTTATTTGGTCGAAAAATTTTTTTTTTCAGTTATTGAAACGCATACCCCCTAATTGTGTTTATTAGCCTACTACTTATCCAAATACAGAATTTAAGCTTTCTAAGTTGATTGGAGCCCGTGCCGACAGAGCCTCAAAGTTTCAGAAAATAGCAGCTTAAAGCGTCTTTTAAATTTAGCTGTAGATAACCACTTCATACCACTATGTTACCTAAATATTGATGAAAACACAAATTTATATGGAGCATTTCTTGCAATTATCAAAAAAGTTACAATATTGATATTAATTAATTTGAACGTATCCTGTAAAAAATCTCTTTTTTACAGTCTGGATACATTTTTCTATGTTCATGCACACAACGTAATAAGAACTGTTTCTATTCTTCATCTGCGGTTATCAAACCATGAAAGCCTTGAATTAGTTTAACAGCTCTTTCACCTGTGTTATACACTAATTTTAAGCTAGATATCTTTTTTTAAGCTTCCACAAATGCCACGTTTTCATTATACGAAGATACACCTTCTGGAAGGAACCTGCTGTCAAGTTTAAGTTGCGAAAATAAATTTCTGGTCTTGACGGATACAAAATAAGTCAAAAATTTTCCTATAAAAACATTAAAGCTACTTGTAGAATACATAAAAAGAACATGTTATAACATATTTAGAATTAAATTAAGCTCTATTTCCTAACATATAGAGAGCCAGACATCTGTTCCTTGGATTTTTCAAATCTTTTACCGAAATCACCCAATTTTTCTTTTTTTTGTAAATTTTCTACAGTAATCCCCTTAGTCTGCTCATCAATTACATTTTAAAAATTAAAAGGACGGCTATTTCTTTTGACAAATATCACAAATTGTTGACTGAACTTGTTTTAGGTCGCTTTGGAAATCAGCTTGTCAATTCTTTTGTTACCATTTAATGTTTCTAAAAAACACAAGTCTGGATTCGGCGCTTTCACCACCAAACAGTATTCAAACAAGGACTTTACATGAACTACCACAATAAAAAAAAACAAACATGTAGTTTAGTTTCTTTATCCTTAGCGTCCATTTTAAACTAAGTCTGCAATAAACATATTTTTGAAGGGTAAATAGCTCTTGCTATCCATCGTGCTTGATGCATTGCGCCAGTATATCTGATTTTTAAATTATGTGGATGCCAGAGGCTCTTTCAGGCGTATCACAGATGTATTGAGCAGCAGGTGACAACAAGCTCTCTGAAATCATACGCTTTAATCTCTTTTTCTCTTCTGCTAGTTTTTTCAGCCTCGCTCTTTGTCAATTTCAGCCATTTTTTTTGTCAACACCCGCTAAGCATCCTGTACGTCTTGGTTCTCTTTGCTTTTACAATAATTTATTATCTTCTTTCATTTTTAAGGCTTTTGAGAGTATCGGCGCATACTATATCGCATAAACTATCCAATTCACGTCAAAAGTTCTCCTCACGGTGCCTATGAAAATCCTGAATCTTCTTGCTATTTTTTGGCAGCTCTTTCCAGACCTGATAAAGATCCCTGATCTCTTCACAATATTAGTAACAGCTCTATTAGGTGTTCTAGCCTTTTTACAGAATGTAATGCACACGCGAATGACTAGATTTTCGATTTCACTAACATTCAACTTAATATCGCGTATATCGAAAGACAGAACTGCGAGAACTTGACGATTGGACGGTAATTTTGCACCTGTCATCTATTTATTTACTTCACTAATCAATAAAATACTTTTTATATTGCTTCTTTATTCCTCTGACATCTTTGAAATATAAAAAAATCCACGACAATTACCAGAAAAACCGAGACTGAGTGACAATAACAGCTAGCACTCACCGCCCCTATGAGTTTTTGTATGAAACTTGTATGAAGATGTTTCCGTGCAAGTCGGCACGGGTTGCACTGTTCCGAATAAGATAAAAATTGGTTTTAGAGTGTTTGAGGACCAAATGAACAAAATAATAGTCTATGCGTTGTAAAATTAAAACTTTGAAAAATAAGGGACACCCTAGTGTATAGTAATGCATATAATAAGTTAACAGTATTTTATACATCTATGTAGTTTTATTAATTTTACATACCTTCTCAATTTGAGATTTGTAAATACATTGAATTTCCTTTAAGTAATGTAAAATAATAAACATATCTTGTTAACCATATATATTTTATTAAAAAACCTGGATTTGAAATAAATACAAATCCAACCCATAATAAATACTCTTACAGTAAGTAATAATATGTTCTTGTCGCGAAACTGGAGTAAGTCGTCAGTGGATGGAATCGAACCCGAGTCGCTCGATCAAAATTCCGAAACTCCACCATGCCGACCACCTCATATAGACACGTGTGAAGATAAAATAATTTTGAATTACTTATCATGAAACTAATAAAAATTACATAATATGCGTGTTCAGCATAGAGCGCACGTAGTGTCAATAACGTTAATGTAAATATGTACATGAAGTTAAAAATAAAATATATTTGTTGTCTACTACATAGGAAGTCCCTACTGCAAAATGACTTGAAAACTGTCTGGCTGCTGCAAGCGCCAAGGTTGAAAACAATATAAGGTTATTAAAAATATACATAAAACTACATACTTATACTATAAGAAGTGATCTAAAAAATATGTGAACAACAATAATTATTTTAAAGTGCATTACTGAATAAATTTATTATTAATTATTATATAACGTACTTGTACTCATAAAATTATGTTCTGACAAATTATGACATTCAGTTGATATTTCAATTTGGATAAATTGTGTTTTTTCTTTATGTTGTTTACTTGTCAGCTTAGTGATGGTAGAATAACAAAACGATTTATATTGAGTTATTTTAATATCACAAACGATATAAATTTTTGTTAATATTAGCCATAGAAATCGCTAATTTGGCAAGAGGCGTTTAAATAAAATAGAGTGAATTGAAACTGGTAATTTAGGGATGATCAGAAATATCTCATAAAGAAAGTGGGTTTTTGGACTTGTCTCTCACAAGTGGGCAATTTATGAAAATAATATAAGTACGCAAATCCTTCATTACTGATAGTAAAAAATAATTCATTGTCGAAAAACATGGAGTTTAACACAAAGTAACAGAAAAATTTACAAAAACACAATTTATTCTAACCAATCCCATTACATATGAATTAATTATTTTTTCATAATCTCAGCAAACCAAATTTAGCTAAAACGTAAGCCTATGACTGTTACAGATTTTATATTTCTTGTGTGACTACGTATTTTAATCACTCTGAAATTATAAATATTTAGGAACATTCGTCGCACTTTTCTTCTTTTTTTCGTGAACGTTTTAAGTCATTATATTATTAATAAGTGTCAACAAAACTCTGATCACCCTGTCTCCACTAATGACTATGCCGCAAGTCCAATAAACCAACTTGCATTGCGTAACAATGCAAGTAACATTTTTTTCGCAAACATTCGGGGGTTGTTTTAACTGTTTTCATTCTATACAAACTAAACAAAGTATAAAGCATCTACCCCAAGGTATAACGGTACTTTGCCTTCCATTATTATCATTTACAGTACATATTGTTATTGATTATAGAACTGCATGCATTGTTATTACGTAAAAAATCTACAGTATTTAGTTTCTTGTATCTTACAACCAAATGGGTGATGCAAGGAGGATTTTTTATCACGATATTTGTTATGATCACAGCCAATTGATAAAAAAGAGGGGAGGTGACTACTTCGATGGCGTGTCTTCTATATTTTGAAACAGATTTTATGATTATGTAATTGAAACAAGTGTTTCTTTCTACTATAGATTATTGATTCCGAGAGAGACGTCTTTCGACTTATCAGGTCATTATCAATTATCATTATCGATTGATAATGACCTGATAAGTCGAAAGACGTCTCTCTCGGAATCAATAATCTATAGTAGAAAAAAACACTTGTTTCAATTACATAATTATGGAATTCTACTACGTGTGCACCGACACAATTAAGAAAATATTGGCTAGTTTTACCTAATTTGATACTTCTTCTTTGGTGCATTAGGAATTCTCGTAGAAAGAAGTAGGTAACTCAATAATAAGAAAATTTCTACAGCCTTATTGTTATATTTCTGTAATTCTAAAAATAATATAAATATCTGGACAAGGTTTATACATATTAATATTTCAAATTCAGTCAATGACCTTTAATAAGTCCATCCTATAATATTATCTTGGTATACACTCAAAAATAAGAAGTGTCAAGGATATGTTTCTCTGAAATTCTCGCTCTCTGACGATCCCATTAGGAGTGATTATGTGTAAAATTAAATATAAATATAATACACAAATACAATATTAATTTATCGCAGCTGAAAGAACAGGTGATTTTAGCAAAATGAAGTTTTTATACTAAATTTAAGAATTCACGTGTTCTACTTAATGATCTACCTAATTACTTCCTGAAAACTTCTAACATCTACAACACCCATTGCCATCATCAAAACCAAAACAGAAACTGCATTAGATTATTACATTATATGTACATAGTATATGTAGGTATGTGTATAAGGTATATTATATATTCAAGAACCATTAGTTCCATTGCTATAGGTATTTGTAGTGATATTTTTTATTGCGTTGCAGAATTCAGGGATATGCATATTCGCGTTTTTGTTATTTTTTTGTTTTATATCTATTTGCTCATTAATAAGATGGGCAGAAAGAAGGATATTCCAAGCTAACCTCTTCTTCCAATAATTTATGTAAACAAACTGTTGTAAGTTTTACTGTATTTATTAATAAAAGTAACCTGGTTTTGACTAACAAATTCATTGTCAAACTCTTCAAGTTCCATATTATTTTAGCTTTCTTCGAATTAAAACAGTTTTTCACACACAAAAGGCTAATGAACAAGGTCCATAAAAAGTTACAAAGAATTAAATTTATTTCAATACTATGTGTACCATATTTATTAAATTAAATAATAAAAACATTTAAGCCTATTTGTTCGTCTTAACTATGTTAAATGATTGCAGTTAGATTAAAAACCGTGTATTGAAAAATGTGTTTTAGACGTTTTAATAATATTATTTCTACAACACAGATGGAAAAATATGCAAATTTAATATTATTGATTCAAATATGATAAATGACATCAAATTTATCATCCCTAATTAAATAACAGAAGCATCAGGTATAACAGATGTCCCAATGTGAAGATTTTATCGCCAAATGCATAAAGTTTTTGCCACCTTTTTTCATTTGAAAAAATATCGAATTACATATTACAAGCTATCCAGAAAAGTCAAGTATGTAGTATAACATTGTATATAGGAGATACTATAATATTGCATTCGTCTCGGTGGATTTGGGTCAAAATAAATAAATAGTAAATAAATAAAATCCATAAATCAAAATATAATATTATCACAACTCGAACCAGTAAACCGCATCAAATGTAACATGTTTCATAGATTAGGTATGAGAGAATCTTAGGAATCGGTGTGTATTTTAGTAAGAAGGCGTGAAATGAAATCTAAATCTATAGACAAATTACATCTGTCTTGGATTTTAGATAAGTAAGTTCCTATTATTTTAATCTTAGGAGTTAGGATATATTCTAACATTATACTACAGTACTATCAACTTATTGACCGAAGATTGCGTACATCGTTGTTATCAGACGTGCTTACCAAACAATGTTTTGATTGACACATTTTCACGGTGTGTGAGTTTTAAACACGATTTGATGAATTAATGTGTAAATGTTTCAAGATTTAAACATTTTGGTTCAAAAGATGCGTAGTTCATATTATGTATGAAGATTTAAATTAATTTAATGATTAAAACTGTCATGATAAGAAAACTATATGATTATTTGTTTAAATACATTCCTACATAATATTTTATTTATTCTTCACTGTACAAAAATAGGTACATATAAATTGAGTACACTCATACAATCAATATACAGAGTGCGAGTTTACCGCAGAGGAGCGATTTCTTCCAACTTCCAACTTACCCAAATACCTACCGTCGTTAGGTACTATAAGAATAAAATAAAGTTAAAACTTTGCACTCTGTAAGTAAAAAATATTGCAGCTTTTTCATGTCAAGATAAAATTGAAAATAGTCCAATATAATATAGTTAACTTCCAAATGACTTTTATTAACTTCGCGTACTAGTATTCGGAGACTTTCGACTCCATCATCAGGCGATGTAAAATGACTTTTTTTGATAACCCATAAATTAATGTGAAATTATACTTTAATAAAACCTCATCGCTGAATTTAAGGTGTGAAATGTCTTGATTTTTTCAACCCCTCTCTTTTACGGGACACTCGAAAAAGAGCGGGATACAAATTTATTGATATGTGCTCCACGAAAAATAAATCATAACAAAATAACTTTATTTTATTATATTTTACATCATCTCATAACCTCGCTTGTTTTCGCGATTATGTCAAAATTTGATTTTAATAGGATAATATTGCTTCCAGTATTATGCGGGTGTATAATATTATAATACTGAGGAAGCTCGATACATTGTATGCGATATTCACAGAGTTACAGGTAGCTACATATTTACTTAGAATTACATATTACAGTAATAATAATATAGCGTATCTAGCTGTAAACGTGCGTACAGTTGCAATTTGATAAAAAAGGAATAGGTAGATAATATGTAATATTGCCAAGCACCCACATGATATCATCATTTATATAAGGCTTATATTATTATTTTCATACAGATACAGTACTTACTGTTAACCCTATTGTAACAAATCCAATTGTGAATAATAAATAAAGGTAATGATTATAATAATGATAATATAGGTAATGATTATTTTTAAGTTTTCGAGTGTCCTGTTTGCCACCCATCCTGAATGTCTTGATTTTATATTGGCACGAAGAGGACAGTTTGCATGTTTCTTATATGCAGTTGGTCTACTGGCTACCCCATTTGTGGGATATGCCGTGATGGTATAGTAGTAGTAGATTATTTTTAAAATATTAAGAATTTATGTAAATAGTTTAGGTCTATTAGATTGGATCTTTAAAAATTGAAACAATTGTTTCTTTCTACTATAGATTATAAATCGTGAGATAGACATCTTTCGATCATTATCGATCAGATTATCATCAAGTCATTTTCTTATCAGATCATATTGGTAATGACCTGATAAGTCGAAAGATGTTTCTAACGACGATTTATAATCTATAGTAGAAAGAAACACTTTTTTCAATTTATCTAATATTGTGGATTTCTGCTACGCGATTACCGACATAAAAAATAAAAATGGATCTTAATACTTCTCATAGAAAATTATACGTTATAATTTACGAGTTTACGAATTAACTAATTTTACGAGGTAGCCTGGAGGTAGAGGCTCGGCCTCGTGCACAGGGTGTGCGTGCTTCGATCCCAGGTGCCGCTTTTAGCTTATTGTCAAAGGAGTATAAGGTTGTGTTTGGGTTGTAAAAAATATCAATTAAACCGTGTATTGGAATAAGCGAAAAAATATGCTAAAATAGACTAGAAAAGCGTTCTCTTCTCTCTGCTTATCCCACTTGAATGAGGGTGTAGGCAGATTTAGATAGATAGACTAATTTTTAAATCAAGAAATACGTACTCGTCTTCACTCTGAAAAGTGTACAAATTAGATTGTGTAGGTAAATTAAACAATTTTGGGGGTGTGGGAGAACTGTTCCGGGTCGCGCAGGATAGAGAAGCCTTCGCCAGAGAGATTGCCAACGTTGGGGGGACCTGATACGGCACGAGAAGAATAAAAAGAAGAAATTAAACAAAAGAGAGTATAATTTATTTGAAATATTGATGTTATATTTATTTTCTATTTACGAAGATTTTCTTTTCGTGAGCTACTCTGACAAAGGCCTCTATATCATTAATAAAAATCTCTCACATGAGCTTCGTTTCATTTTGTTAGTTCAATTAGACGGGATACATATTACGTTCTTCTTGTAATACTTCAATTTTTTATTAATTCTTAATGACATTTATGTTGAGTAGGTAGGCATATAAATGGTTAAATAAATAAATTGAATAAAAGCCAAGAATGAAGGCAACCTTACAGTATTCCATCTGTGTAATAGTATCAAAGATCTATATATTGTATAATAATAATATTGATGTAGGTACATTATGTACCTACTTAATCTAGCATTTTACTGTAATATAATAGTAGTTAATATTGGAACATTGAAGTATGTAATGATTAGTACAATTCTTCTACGTCACAGGTAAGTTATCTAATAGTAAGTGCCTGCCTAGCGGTATCATGCAGTTAAAGTCTGATTCCATCTGTGACTCACATACACACTACACTAACTGTCAAATAGAGCAAAAAACATTACAATATTATTATCATTTTACACAGTAATTGTAAGTTGTAACGGTTTCTTTACATATCGTAAGTACATACCTGTACTTGATATTGTATGTGCTATTATTTATTACCTACATAATAATTTTTACAATTTTATACTGTTTTTTTCCCTTGTATGTATGTGAATAAACCCACGTAGTCAACCCCGTCACACAAAAAATAAATTTCAGTAGATATATCAAAGACACTTAATCTTCTATACACAGATCTGTAGGCCTAGTCAAAACACATTTAAGCGTTACGTTTTCGTTCAAACAAGACGAGGTTGCGAGAACGCGTTTGAACGAAAACGAAACGAAAACGTAACCCTTAAATGTGTTTTGACTAGGCCCACTGATATTTACAGTGTTTCAAGATTATCATTAATTTCAGAATATCGGAAACGACGGAAGAAGAAATTACTTGTTGTCAGCGATAAGTATTATGCACGCATTATTATGTCGATGCTTTTTAGCACAAAGTTTCTTTGAAGTCAAAGCTCTTGTTATATGAGAAAATTTAAAAGGAGACAGAAATTTGATGTAATAAATAGCCTTATGGTACTTCTAGGCTTTAGATCGAGAGATATGGGAGTTTAATTCTTCAATATGCGGTACCTATTACACGAATCCTTCAAGAAAGTATATTGGGTGTTATGATGCTATGAATGTAATTGTAGAGTATCTGAGTATAATATATAATTCCATTAAGACATCTCCCAGAAACAAGTTAACCAGCAAATTTTCAGCATGTAATGAAAGTGTTTGCAGATAATTAATATAATATATATTATATTCAACAAAACTAGTCAATATTACTGGTACAAGGGTAAATAATTAGAACATGACGCAATATTTCACGCATGTTATAATATTATGTTAATAATGTAAAGAAATTTCTATCAGGTAGGTACTATCTGTAATATTAGTACATCTTTATACCGTTACCTGGTACAGTGACCTATCGCAATAATATACCTCGTATCAACAGATTGTAATATTATTATAGATACATATGTAATATATTTTAATATCATAATGCTTTTGTTACAGTTGATAGGTACTGCTAAACTTGTAGTAACAAAATATAGATTTAATTATACAGGGGTAGGTACTTAATAATTTGATGATGTTTTCACTGCTGATCCATTTGAGAAATATATAGGTGGTATACAAAATACATTGTGCTGCATTTTTTGATCTCCATTCTATGAGGGAAAAGGTAGTGATAATTTATTAATTTTACATAATAAACGGCTATAAGCTAGTGGTTCCCAAAGTTGACTGGGCTCCGACCCATCTAAGAAATAAATCCAATCTTGGGACCCTCCATTTAGCTTTTTTCTCCAAACATTGCTCCAACAACATTTTTTTATTCATGTCTTATACGGTGGCGAATCGTCCATTAGGACCCACTCTGTATTCACTCACGACCCACTGGTGGATCGCGACTCATAGTTTGGGAAATACTGCCATAAGCCATTAACAAAAAATCATATACTTTACATCTAAATAGAAAAATAAAAAAGTAAAACAACATACAACTAAGAAACCTATAACTTAATCGATGGAGAATAAACATTAAAGTTAACTAAATCCAAAAAATTGAGTAGATAAGAAAGCATTAAAATATAGTAAATAGAGACAAAAAAAACTTTTTTTGTAATGATTTTGGTTCAATGCCATCAAACTGTCTTTCGAGCTTTTCAAGAACAGGACACATGTGTGATAGTGTAGTCTTTAATTTGCACCTGGAGCTGATTAACATAAGACTTTCACTAAATAATATTTTTCAAAATCACTGGGACTCCAGTTATAGCACCAAGAGATTTGCCTTCTGCCAGAACCTCGTGAATAGAATGTGAATTGAATATGTCTTGTAGTTACGTTTTCATAAGATGGTCAATTAATAATATCGTTTTAAAATTTTATTTTATTTTACTAAATTAAGCATATACATATATTAACATTTTGTTTTTCAACAGTAGGAAAATGTCTTACATTAATTCTGACGACTTATTTTCCACTGATCATAATAAATATAGGTAGGTAAGTATTAGGTCCTTACATATGAAATTGGCGTTTCATATGGCAGAAATGAAAACGATTTTTTTTTATGAAACTATTTTTTTATTTAGTCAAAGTATGTACCATGGCTATCTATGCACTTTTGCCATCTCGAAGGTAGTTCATTGATTCCTTTACTAAAAAAAGTGTGTGAGCGAGAATCAATAAAATCTTTGAAGGCCGTTTGGACAGCCTCGTGAGAATTGAATTTTTTTCCTTGCATGAAGTTGTCCAAATTCTGAAAAAAATGGTAATCAGTTGGAGCAAGGTCCGGGGAGTATGGTGGGTGTCGAAGACATTCCAGTCGCAGCTCCCGTAGTTTTGCGGTCGTCAAACGTGCCGTATGTGGTCGAGCGTTGTCCTGAAGCAGCAGTACCAATTCATGCGGTACCCATTTTTCAAGTTTTTTCACTTTTCCAATTTGTTTCAAGTGAATCAAAATGGTTTTATCACTCACACCGAAGCCTGCCGCTAACTCTGACGTGGTTTGCGATGGATCTGCTTCCACAATTGCTTTTAATTCTTCGTTATCAACTTGTGTCTCCGGCCGTCCACGAGGCTTGTTCTGTAGGTCAAAATTTCCAGAACGGAAACGTTGGAACCAATAACGTACCGTATTTTCTTTTGCAGTAGCTTCCCCATACGCATTGTTAATCCTACGAGCCGTTTCTGCAGCACTAGTGCCGAGGTGAAACTCATATTCGTAAATATAGCGATATTTTAAGTTCTCCATATTGTGAACAGAACGATGTGAAAGAAAAACAAATGACGCGATAACAAATAAATTTCGTAATTCGAACACAGAAATACATGGTCTTAAATTTGAAATAAATTTGAATTTGGAATTCCTAGCCGAACGCCACATATTTTGAATCAAAGTTGCCAGTTCGCCAAACGCCAATTTCATATGTAAGGACCTAATACATGTTTGTGGTAAGCACTAACTTTATTGGTAAACCAGCAAGTTGTACAGCCTTCAAATCATTTGACCTATTTTTATGTTCTTATAATCCCATAGGAATGTATGGAATTTATAATGGCTTTTTAGAAGCTTCGAGATCAAATTATTACCACAAGTACATGGATCTCCATGTAAAGGTTTTTGTATATATAAGTTGTAAGTAGGTCAACCTCTGTATGTCAAATCAAGTTTAGGATAAATGCTAAATTGTTGAATGTGGAATAAAGGATATTTCTGGTACCAATTCGGTAATGTACAGAATATATTGTGAAACCTACATTCGATATGCCTCTTTTATCCTTTATTTTTCTTAATCTATATCTTTATCCTTTAAGTACATGAATTAAGTGATTACACATAATTATAAATTATTAAAAATTTTGAAACATCTATACCAACTGACTCTGTGAAAGGAAATTCCTGCTCTACTCCTCTATACAAAAGGAGGGGGTCGATGCCATTGAATATGACATAGTAGACAGGGACCAACTGTCAGCCGGTATAAGCTAACAACCAACTCTTCTTAACTGAAGATGCTGGAAGGGCACTCTCTTGCCCGGAGAAGCTAAAATCTTCTCAAAGGCGGATGAACCTTCGAGGTCAACGGCATGAGGATGTGGAATGCAAGGGAAGCTACCACATTAAAGGCTCTCGTAGCATCCCAAAGTAACAACGAGTTATGAAAATGACCAGATCTTTAGTAAAATTTTCCGGAGTCAAAATCGTCCCCCAATCGGATCTCCGGGTGGGGACTGCTCGAGATCTTGTCATTAAGCAGAATACACACAAGAGAGAGGAGGTGAGAAGAAATCGAAACAGCACACAAGGAAGATACGCAACCTGGAACGTCAGAACTTTGCTGCAAAATGGTAAGTTAGACAATCTTAAAGTAGAGATGACGAAAATGAAACTTAGCGCGCTAGGAATCTCTGAAATGAGATGGCCTAACCCGGGAGATATGTGGACAGGTAATTTTCGTCTTATCCATAGCGGTAGTATAGAGGGTAAACCGGGGCAGGGAGGGGTAGGAATAATGTTATGTAAAGACTTGGGTAGGAGAGTAAAGGGATACGTACACTATGGAGGTAGGATTATTTTAGTCAAGCTAGATACCAAACCCGTAGACACAATTTTGATCCAAGTCTACATGCCAACATCTAGCCATAGCGACCAAGAAATCGAAATTTTATACGAAAACATCCAAAAATTGCTAGATGACACAAAAGCTGAGGAAAATGTTATTGTAATGGGAGACTGGAACGCAGTAGTAGGGGAAGAAAGGGAGGGATCAGTCGTAGGAGCATATGGGTTGGGCACTAGAAATGATAGAGGTAGCCGTCTCATTGAATTCTGCGCCAAAAATAAAATGTTTATAGCCAACACGTGGTTTCAACACCACTATAGACATCGCTATACATGGAAATCTCCCGGAGACAGATTTCGATCACAGATTGATTACATTCTTACACGTCAAAGATACAGGAATCAAATTAAAGATTGCAGGAGCTTCGCAGGTCCGGACATTGATAGTGATCATAATATGGTTGTGGCGGAAACCATACTGAAATTCAAAAGGCTCGAGAAGAGAACCACAAAAAGATGGGACCTAAAACAGCTAAAAATAAAAGAAGTTAAAGAGAAATACGACGAAAAAACTAAGATATGCGATTTTGAGAGTAATGAAAGTATAGATAAAGTATGGGGTAAAATTAAAGAGAAAATAACCGCAGCGGCAGATGAGGTATTAGAGAAAAAAAAGCCGCAAGCTAGGAAAGAATGGATCACGGACGATATTTTAGAAATGATTGAAAAAAGAAGGAACTTAAAGAACTCTAAAACAGAAGAAGGGAAAAAGGAATATAAAGCCCTTAGAAATAAAATTAACAGAGAATCCAAGCTGAGAAAGGAATGTTATTTGCAAGAAAAATGCAAAAATATTAACAGGAATATAAAACAAAGGAAATTTGAAACCGCATACTCTGAAGTAAAGAATTTCTTCAATGACAAAACACAACCACGATGTGCTATACAAGATAAAAACGGCAAACTGCTGTTTGAGGATGAATTGATCGTAAAAAGATGGAAAGAATACCTAGAACAATTATACAAAGGAAAGAACATAGTCAAGGAAAGCAAAGCACTAGAAGCAGAATATGACGTAGAAAATAATGGAGATGACATCTTAAGAAGTGAATTTGATATTGCATTAGCAAAGTTGAAAGACGGCAAAGCACCAGGTATTGACCTGATTCCATCAGAGCTGCTTAAATGCGCAGGAAAAGGCATGCTTGATACATTGTATAAGCTTGTCTGCAAAATATACAACACAGGAGAGATACCTGAGGACTTTGCCAAATGTCTGATACGAGCGCTTCCTAAGAAAGCAGGCACGACAAAGTGTGAACAACACAGAACCTTAAGCATGATATCACACGCTTCTAAGATACTCACCAACATTATAATGAAAAGGGCGGAAAATAAAATCAACGAAACACTTTCAGAAGATCAATTTGGATTCCGCAAAGAGACAGGCACAAGAGATGCAATCCTGAGTCTCAGACTTACTCTAGAAAAGAGAATAACAATTAATAAAAACACATATATAGCATTCATCGACCTTGAAAAAGCATTCGATAAAGTAGAATGGGAACAACTTTTTAACACCCTCAACCAGATAGGAATGAGTTATAAGGATAGAAGAGCAATCTGGAGCTTATACAAGAACGAAATGGCTGTGATTAAAAGCGGAGAGAGCTGTGCAGAAGCAAGGGTCGAACAAGGCGTAAGACAAGGATGCTCAATGTCGCCAGCTCTCTTTAACTGCTATATACAGCGAGCCATTGATGAACTGAGAGAAGAAATGAAGAACTGGACAGGAGTAAAAATAAATGGGAAAAAGGTCGACATGATAAGATATGCTGACGACATAGCACTGCTCGCAGACTCCGAGATGGAGCTGAACGAAGCTTTAGGAAAATTGGAAAGTATACTGTTGTCAAAGTACAACATGAAAATAAATAAAGAAAAAACAAAATGTATGGTCGTTGGAAGAGAGGAAGCGACTGCGAACATTGCATTAAATGGAGTGAGCATCAAACAAGTAAGCGAATTCGTGTACCTGGGCAGCAGAATAAACCAGGATGGACGCTCCAAAGCAGAAATTGTAAGCAGAATAAACCAGGCAAGGATTGCCTTCAACAAAAAATCGAAGATATTGGAATCCCCAAATATCGACTTAAGCGTAAGGAAGAACCTTACTAAAGCCTTTGTATGGAGCATTCTGCTTTATGGTTGTGAGACATGGACCATCAGCAAGAGTGAAAGCGGACGGTTGGCGGCCTTTGAGATGTGGTGCTACAGACGCATGCTTAAGATCCATTGGTCGGAGCACGTCGAAAATGAAGAAGTCTTAACCAGGGTAGGCGAAAAAAGGCAACTCCTTAAGAGAATCAGCCAACAACGAGCTAACTGGATTGGCCACAACATCAGGCACCCAGGACTACTCATCGCCATCGCGGAGGGTAAGACCGAGGGAACAAATGGCAGAGGCCGACCAAGAGACGCATATATGGACCAACTGAAGAGGGACATGAACAGTGGCTCATACGTAGAGCTTAAAAGACTGGCTGAGAATAGGGAGGAATGGAGAAGAAAAACCAAACTCGTTGCAGACCAATCCAATGGATTGTAACTAAATATATATATATATATACCAACTGAAATAATCATAAAAATTAATTAAAAGTAATAATGCCTATGTGAATTAAACAATTCATTCAAATATTACATCATGTAGTATTGACCTTCCATTATTAGATAATAAAAAATCCTGTAACATTCTACTCCATATTTCAAAGAACACTCACTCGTTTACGAGTGATCAGACCTGTAGCATTCCAAAACACATTAATAAAATGTTATTGCCCTTGAATAGTAAGACCGAAGTACTTAGAATATTACAGTATATTTTTAGATAACAATTATTTGTATTTAAAAGCTAGCCGCTTCTAATCTTAGAAATTAGTAGTAGTACCTACTCCTTTAGAGGCTTTCTAGGTTCTATGAACCTTTATCCTGATTGATTTGTGAAGATATTATGTGTTATTAATGTAATGAGTATTGTACATATCTTGTTGTAAGGACCGTTATTCTATTTATCTGACCAATGCCCTAAAGTTGAATAACCTATATACGAGAAAAAAATATGAGTCAGGAATAATATGGATGCATTCATCCAATAGTCCACATTAGGTATATTATGTGTGTACAAGTAGGTTGTTATTATCATTTGATGTACATGCGACCTGTTATTTTGTATTGTACCTTGTATGTACTATTTGTTTGAAGGGATCCTTAAACATTGGAATGGTCAATTTAAGCTTTGATCCAGGATATTTTAATAATATGTGTCTTATTTTTTCATGCAACTTTATAAAACTTTTCTGGTGGAATATTCGATATTCCTGTATATGTGTAATAGGTAGGTATATTTGATACATATTTTATGGAAAACATATTTACAAATTGATATTACGAATTCATAACATTAATGAAAATAAATCTTGTGCTATTTTTTTTTAATGACATTAAGTTAATTTATATAGGTACCAACAATAAAAATAGTATATTTTTATGCAAAAGTTTAATAATTGCAGAATAATAAGAGCAGTGTAGAAGATCAGGTGACATAAAACACACAACACGTTTGACGCTGATGCAGTTTGTTCAAAATAAAAAGTAGAGAAAGACCAAAAAGGAGGGCCACGTGCAGGAGTGGATCTATGTAAGATGGCAGAAGACGAGAATTATTTGATTGTTTAGTTAAGAAAGTGTTAGGATAACAGTATAAGCAATATAAACATTTTCATGTATAATCTGAGGCACATCATACAAAAATGTTATCATTCTCTGGACGCATTAGTTCTAAATTAGGTTACGTTAACCCTTCGTGGTGTATAACGGGGTGCCATCATTTGATCAGTGGGATATTCCCGACAGTAATACATAATATAACACGATAATGTAATAGAAGTAATATAATTTATACTAAGTATATACCACAAATCCCGTTACAAATGAGATTATTACCTACATTTGTACCTACCTAATTATTATCCTAACTGTTAACTCACGAACTTATGCACGTATCTAATAAAGATAGGGCAGGCCATACACCTTAGGTATGTTGAGTCAACAGAGTTTAGTTATTAATGGGTTAAGGCTCTAGCTAGATCCTTAATACATACACAATCATAATATTATGTATCTTTTAACTAATGTACAAATAACAGTGTTTTTTTTTATTCTGGAAGGAATGCGGAAGGTCATTCGAGTGCATTACCATTGAATAAGTTATCTTTTTTAACTGTGAATTATTGTACGACGATTTAGTTAATTTAAAAGCAATTTTGAAGAAAAAATTGCATTATATGAAAACTGTATTTTATCTTTTTATCTTTATAAGATATATGTGTCCTCTGTGATGTATTTAATTTAATTTAATAATAATAATAAAAGCTATATTATTGTGATTCCGCGCCCTTGAGATGGATGCACCATTAAACGGCGCCGACTAAATTATTCGATATACCAACACATACATACATTTAATAGGCATGCTTATTGTCTGGAGGTAATCTCTTCCAGCAAACCTGTATACAGTATAAGTGATACTAGAACAGAGAATAAATATATATAAATAAGGGTTGTCATGTTTATTTATTTATTGTCTTAATGGACAAAACAGTGTAACTTAATAAATATCAACATTCAAATCTTATAAGTAAACAAACCAATCAAGGTCCCGCAAATTACTTTTCTTTTCTTATAATAAAAACAAAACACAACTTCTATAAAAAAAAAATCCATCGAAATCAGAGATATGTTATAGGAATTCCTATTACAAATCACTGATCAAAATATAAGAGGGTGGGGTGGTCACTATCGGATGTTTCACCTATCAAGAATATTTTAAAAAAAAGATAATTTGAGAATCTATAATGAATCGCAATTCTTTAAATGTAGTATGAATTATTTGCCTACTCTTATAATAATATAACTACATATTAAGTTTTATAAATTAATATTATTATCAAGGATCATCACCTTGAATCTCCATAAATGTTTGGACTATATTATTATTATTAATATAGTCGTTTATAATATTATTAATTACAATATTTTGCATAGAATCATAAGATTATTTGCTCTCTATACGTGGAAGTGATCATAGTGAAGAAAACTACATAAAATTATGATAAAGTTGCATCGAGAATCTGATTCTGAAAATATTTATAAAAAAAATAGTAATGTAAGTTTTCGAGCGTCCCGTAAAAGCAAGTGATCGAAAAAAAGGCATTTTACATCTTAAATTCAGCGATGAGGTCTGTCACATATCATGAATGTTTTAATTTTTCACGGCACGGAGAGGACAGCTTACATGTTTATTTAATACAGCTGATCTGTTGGCTACCTTTCTTGTGGAATATGCCATGATAGTATAGTAGTAGAAATTAGTAATTAATATATATTATAGATTTTTTAATAGCTCCATAATTATTCTTATTTTTTCTGAGCAAATTTTCATCTGATTTCTTATGCACTATCTATTATAAATGGAGTAACCGGCAAACTTAATACATTTGAAAAACATGCAAGTGGATTTCTTTATGCCAAAAAAAATAGACTTTCAGGATGGATGGTATACCTAATCGCTGAAATCAATATGTTAAAAATCTCATAATTATGTTTTTATTTATTTATTCTTTTTGCACATCATCATTACATTACAGTGTTAACAAAATTGTATAAAAATTTTAAAAACTAGGACGATGTGCAGTGGCGAGATTATCACTATAAAGTGATTTCTTCCATCTAACCACATATGTGGTGTTTTACAAACACCTGTCTTTGACAGGACACTCGAAAATGTACAGAAAAGAGTGTGAGACTTATTCATTACCGGGACTTCACTGTATCTTATACATATTTTGTTTTATCTTCTGCTTTGCACGTATGATATTTCTTTCCTCTCTGATTTCCTTCATTTCTAAAAAATATCCAGGATAACTGCTTAAAGATCTGTTATTAAATGCAATGAATTATCTAAAATTTTAGCTGATCTATCTTATACAGTAAAATATAGTTTTGAGTGATATGAAACTATTTGAAAAAAGCTCGAAAGCATATGAAAGGTACACGGCAAAAACAAGCTCATTGATTTTTTTTCGTTTTCGTGATTTAAATGCAGTTTTGTTCCCCTCAATGAGTTCTTTGGAATACTATAAGTAAAATTTAAAAAAAAACTGGCCCATTTCTTTGTAAATCACATTGAAATGATGAAAGAAATGATGTCTCAAATTTTATATTTTGCTCCCCTGTAATATGATAATTTGTCAATGAGTCTGTTTTTGCCATGTACCCTTCATATGATAGACACTGAAACCTTTCTCTATGTGCTATCATCGAGAATACTATAGGAGAAAGAATAATTTTTGTACATAATTATTTTGCTAAGTGAATCTGCACAAATTATATTGGTAAGTGAACGCGAAGGTCTTTCTAAACTGCAATATACTTATTATTATTATATTATGTCGATGTGCATGAATATTGTTCATCATTTGACATTTCTAACATTCAAGTATTGATTTCAAATTATCATGGCAATGTAGTATTACTCGGTTCGCTTAGTGAATAAACATCAAATTGAATAACACATGCAGACAGCATAATAATATATACTTCTTTGAGAAATAGCCAAAAATTATTTGAACAATGGCAACACCATGATGTTATCTTGACAGTTCTATCAAAATCTGAAATATTATAATGTTGGTGAATATTTTGTTCATACTAGTCTTGTTTTTATGCAAACAAGAGTAGTGTGCATTATAAATTGAAATATAATTTTTTTATCGCCATCTTGATATAACTAGATATAAAAATGTTACATTTTGACAAAACATGTAGAACAATATACTTAATCCATATAAAATGAAAAGTTTCTGTCCATAGAAAAAATATATTATTAATCTAAAATGTAGCAATATACTTACATGAAACATCGTACATAGGGAATTATTTTTCTTTCTGTCTTACTTAGTTACTATATAAAGGTACATAATTACTGCTAGCCTTCATCTCACAACTACTGAATATAGCCATTTTTAAAACTTAATTATTTTTCACAATCTTGAGAGACATATTTCCCACAACTTGGAAAGAATCATCGCGCCAAAAAATACAACAAAAAAACATGCAAGTATGCCTACCTCGAATGCGACAATAACAAGTCTATACATACATTCAAACATATTTATGAACGGATTACTTTATTATTTTCCCAATTTAATTTACATGAATGTACATAATTATGTATTTCAGTGTTGAGTGCTTGTATCATACATAATAATAATCGTAATAAAATGTACCTAATACAATAATGACATTGAATGAATATTATCCAAATGTAAATAGACATTATGATTGAATATTACTTATTATGAATATTTACATAAATGCACATTGCAATACATAATAAGTAATTATTTATGTTATTATCAATTGATTGAATGATTTTATACCATATTTGTAACATTTTCATAACCGTGTAATAAATTTTATTTCTAAATATTGCTTCTGGTATCATCGTCAGTAATAAATTTGAATAAATAAATTCTCCCGTGATTTAAAATATTATTAATGAAATATAATTCATGTGTTAGTTGTCATTACTTAGAATTTATAAATTGTAGTGTCCTTGATGGTGCTTTGGCACGTAAACGACACTTTAATATTGTCCAATAATAAAAATAATAATCACTTGTAAACGAGTGGATGTTCCTTGAATATAAAATAGAATAGAATAGAAAAAATAAAACCAACTATAATGAGTATTTATTGATTAAAGGTAGCGGCCGATAAAACCTTATAGAGCTTCAAGGGGAAGGCTTTTATCAACCATTGATCACAAAAATGTGGTTGAATGCGACATACATGGGTGAGCGAAGCTGCGACTTTTAAATTATGTTCTAAAATAAATTGAATGTACAATGTCGTTTCGAAAATAATATCAGCTAGTAATTTCATATAAACTATCTTGGTAAGTTTTGCATCGATCATCAACGATGTAGTGTAGCATAGCATATATAAACA
This sequence comes from Athripsodes cinereus, assembly GCA_947579605.1. Classification (NCBI taxonomy): domain Eukaryota; kingdom Metazoa; phylum Arthropoda; class Insecta; order Trichoptera; family Leptoceridae; genus Athripsodes; species Athripsodes cinereus. Next base: position 8,911,415 of record OX388309.1, read on the forward strand.
ACTTTACCAAGGAATTTACAAAATTGTATTTTAAATTTTGACATTTCGAAATTTATTGAAAACCCGTGTAAGTTAAAATAAAAAAATCGCAGAATGAGTTGGATATACATAACTTTTATTATAGAGATATCGGATAAATACTATTTATGAGTACATTATCGAATAGACGGAATGCATATATCTTTGCATAGTATGTTAGAATGAGTACACGCCTATTTGTATTTGATGATATAAATGTTATTATGTCCACGTAGGTATATGAATGCTATACAAACAGGAATCTGTATGTGATATTGAATATTATTATAATATATGTAAATATTGATACCTACTAAAATGTTGTAATTTTTATGAATGCAATCAATACATGAAGAATGCTCACAAATGAGTTACATTGCACAAGTCAAATTTAATCTATAATATATTTGAAAGAGTTCATATTCATTTATATAAACATAAATTCAACACATAAAAATATCACATGTTTAAAAAAGACAACGATCCCTCAAACAATGGTCAATTTATTGTAAAAAATCACTTCACACATATTTATATTATATAATTATAAGATAGAGTTTCTGATTTTTTAATAAAACATCCCAGGTTTTAAATCTTTCTTTGGCGACCTTCTACATATTCACGACACAAAGTATTGGTTATGAGGATACTCAGGAGTGTATTTGGATTTACTACAATCACAGGCTAACGAGACACAGACTGAAATTCTATCAACATCTTCCAACCACCTCATTTTCTAACGTTACTTAACACAATATTTCAAATATATTACTACTACAACTATTACTACTATACCATCACGGCATATCCCACAAGTGGGGTAGCCAGCAGACCAACTGCATATAAAACATGCAAGCTGTCTTCTCCGTGCCAATATAAAATCAAGACATTCAGGATGGGTGGCAAACCTCATCGCTGAATTTAAGATGTAGAGTGTCTTATTTTTTCGAACACCTGCCTTTTACAGGACACTCGAAAACTTATGGAGAAGAGTGGGAGACCAATTCTTTACCGGGTGCTCCACGGGATAAATATAATATATTATATACAATAAATCAAATATATTATATACTTTTAAAAGGTACCTACTCTTAAAAAATAAAAAATAAAATACTTAATTATCAGAAAATCGTGGCACTTGGCTGTGAGAAGTCTACGGGAGAGAAAAAAACTGAGATTCCAACAAAGTTTCCAATTGTGATTAAAATAATCAAATGTAACCGCATCAATTTCACTTGTATCGTGAATAATATAGAAGAATGATGCATTCAATTGTATGAACAACATTATTATTTATAATACTGTAGATAGTACAGTATTAGGTAAGGTGAACAGAATCTCAATAGGAGCATATATCATTATATAATATTATATATACGTTAATATTCACATAATATCATGCAAACAAGGTGAACCACCTTTGTTCAATATTAATATATAATAATTACTCATAATTATGTATCATAACAAAACAATATAATCATGCCATAAGATTAAGAATATTATGCACATGAAGAAATCTCCGATAACATTCTATGACCGTGGGGTATATTATTGAAACGAATAAATCTTCAAATATTTTCTGTTCGTTTCAAATGTCCTGTACAAGAAAAGAATTCGTCAAACATCACACGTGATACAGGTATTATCCATCTTCAATTCACCAGTGATAAGATAATATATGCCAGACGTCCTTTATGTCTTATTTTTATTTATTTTATTCTTATTGCACGTCATCATTTACATAACAAAACCAACAATCAATTTACATTGAAAAATGTGATGATATGCACTGACGAGATTATGATCATTAGTGTTTTCTTCTATTTAACCATGAAATATTAAAATATAGCACTCATAACAAAAAAATATTACATAGAATGTGAAAAATTGCTATAACTTAAACCAAAAAAAGAAAAAAACTACACACCATACTCTCCGGGAACTATAGGAAGGGAACTATATATATGACATGTTGAGGACCCCTCATACATTTATTATAAATTTAACAAATACAAATTTCGTTAATTACCTAGTGTTTTATTTATTTTTTATTCAACATCTTGTTTTAAATTGTATTGTAAAAAAAATATTTTTGAATTTTATACATTTGATTTTACATTTGAAAGCCTTTCACCGTGAATTTATTAATAGATGGAAGAAATCACTATATAGTGATAATCTCGCCACTGCATTTCATCACATTTTTTCTTGTGTATACTGCTTTGTTAAATTTGTTACATGAATGATGATGTGCAAGAAGAATAAAATAAATAAATAAATAAATATATGAGTCTGCTGGTTACAGATAGATAGACCACTAAATAAATTGAAGTAGGTAATCAATAAAATAATTTATTGGATTAGAAAATACAAAAAATAAAATGACAACAATACAGCGATGAACTACAGTAGGCATAACATTAAAAACTAAATGCTTTGAAATAAAATAAAATAAGTAGGTACCTACATTAATATATTTTCTACCCCATTAAAAAAATAATCCACTTAGTTGGATATCACTAGACATAGCAAGTCTCGTTATTTTAAAACCACCTAAGTGATATCAATCAACTGCGTGCTTACATTCGTTTACACACCCATTTTGATGAATAAAAAAAACACAAATTAATTTAACCTGTTCTTCTCAATGCATAAAATGAATGTGCATAATGCAATTTGTTAATACCTTTTTTTCACTTATGACGAAATACAGTAACTTGTTTTTATTTTTAGATTGTTGGTGGTATGACAACAATAATTATTCTGAGAGTCAACAATCACCAATGTTCTTACCTACAAGTCCCGATAATTTCGTACTAAGCAGAGAAATTTGAATCATAACTCAATTTTCTGGCGCTTAGTAAACCTTTCATTCCAACTGGGGAATAAACGTATTATTTAGATCATTATGTAATATTTTTTTCTGAATGACAAGCTTTTCAATGTTTGAATCGGGATTTTTTTGGGTATCGGGAAGTGTGTGTGATTTTTCATCTGTGTTGAAATTATTTTTTATTTAAATTAAAACTCCAAAAGTCTCTTCCTTTCTTGATTTTGTTTCCGAGTGTCTTGTAAAAGGCAGGTATTCATAAAACATTACATTTCTTCAATTCAGCGATGAGGTATGCCTCTTAACCTGAAAGTCTTAATTTTTATTGGTAGGTAAAGAGAGGACGAGTTGCAAGTTTATTACATGTAGTTCCGGTGTCTAACCCATTTGTTGGAAATATCGTGATTTTTTCCAATAATGGTCAAGGGACCTTGCATCCCTTGTGTGACCGCGGCCATAATAGATCTATTGTGACATCCTTCTGTGTCGAATATCTCACTCTCAAGACCTAGGTGCGTCATCTAACTCACGATTAAATGTCGTGATGGTATGAATGAAGGAATGAAAATTTTCTCCTGGTAGCCCTAAGTAACACGGTAATATATTATGTACCAAGTGTCACCCGTTTGTTAATCATTATTATCACTTGAACTAGTATATCTCTGAGACAAAAAAAACATAATATTGTTTTTCTCTGAAATTAAACTTCAAGAAAAATTTTATGAGTAAGTAGGTACTTATTTATTTTATTTTCTGTGTACACTTTTAATTTGATTGAGTAGGTACTTATTTAAAAAAATATGTATTACATCATTGTTGTTATTTTAAAAATACTTACAAATGTTTTCTAAAGGAAATTATCAAGCAGGTATATTTAAAGCAAAATAAATTCTTTATTTCTTGTATTAAATTGTCAACAAGAGAGATTCACTTCGATTCAACAAAATTAAGAAAAACAAAAATACGTTTTTGATAAAAAAAAAAATGCAAGATGCTTTGTACATTACAAACGTACATCTTCTTTTCCTGGTTCTTATTGGGTTGGGAATCCATTTCGTCAGGTTACTTTCTCCATGGATCCTTGTCAATTGCTGCTCTTTGGACCTCTGACCACTCCAAACCATGTTTTGCAAGACGCGCATTTGACACCGACCCTTGCTAGTTTCTTCTTTAACTTATTTCTTAAAAAAAACTTAATATATTGAAAACAAACTATTTCCTTCATTCAAATAAAAAGCAATCAATATACAGAGGGCGAATTTATCGCAAAGGGGCGATCTCCTCTATGTAACCCATGTACATGATTTCTTCTCATGTTTCAGCATTCTATAACATTAGTTTGACGATGACTTTATAAGTCACTGCTCAATTAAAATATTAAGTAAAACTGAAACCAATTGTGTTTCTTTCCAAACAGAAACATGGAGTTTTATAAAATTAACGTAGACTCAGTAAATAAATTCTTTAAGAAGTTTTTTATCAGAACATTTCTCCAGTGACAACATCTCGAAGTCTACATCTATATTAGTAAAGTTTGAAGATAATTTATTAGGCAGGACGACATGGTTTATGGGTTATTAATATTCAGATGTGTGGGTGAGCCTCATAGGTAGACTTTTATTACGAGAGCAACCAACAGCATTATCTACAACTTCATACATATAACACGTCCAAATGCATTTTTACCGTATTATAAACACTTTATAATATTACTAGCTGACCCGGCAAACGTTATTTTGCCATATACATTTGCCATATATGTACTAATATCGCTATTAAAAATAGGAGTTGATGGCAGAAGAGGGAAAATTTAGGGCTGTGTATATTTTTTAATGCCTCACCATAAAAATATAAAAATAAAAAAAATTGTCCCAAAAATAAACTTAAAAAAATCAGGGTGGGCCACCCTTAACTTTTAGGAGTATGAAAAATAGATCTACCCAATAAGCACACAAAATTTCATCAGAATCGGTCCAACCATTTTAGAGGAGTATGATAACAAACACCGTGACACGAGAAATTTATATATTAGATTCCAAAGTTATGAATAAGATTATTAAGAGAATTTGATATGTATTTTGGATATTTTACTACATTATTTTCTTTTTTACATCGTCGCTGTGCGGAGACAATAATAAAAATAATAATACTAAAGTAGGTAAGCCTGATGTGCTTACAGCGCATTGTCCAAACTTTCAATAAATATTATTGATTTAGAATTATGTAAGTAAAAAAATATATTTTTCTATTTATAGATGGGAAACAATAATTTTGAATAAACCGTATAAAAAAAACCGTAGGGCAACCGTAGGTCTCTCACTCTTGTCCGCATGTTTTTGAGTATCCTGTAGAAGGTAGGTGTTCGAAAAAATAAAGACATTTTACATCTCAAATAAGGTTTGCCACCCATCCGGAATTTCTTAATTTTTTGTTGACACAGAAAAGACGGCTTGCATGTTTATTACATGCAGCTAGTCTGCTGGCAACCCCACTTGTGGGATATGCCGTGATGGTATAGTAGTAGTAGAAAAGCTTTCATAAGTTGTTAAAAAGAGCCATACTTGCGCATCATACCTATTTAAACCTGAAGGTAAATGTAATAAATTATAGTTTTTTCTAAGAATGTCTTTTTAGTTTTGTCTAAGAATGTCGTTAAGAAAAAAGTGAAGACAGCTATAATTATAATATCTGCAGTTGCAGATATTTCTTTTATTTGCGCAAATTTAATTTGTCAAAAGAACGGATTGAAAAGATTTCATTTGTATGTCAAGGATACTTTCTTTTTGTGCCGAAAAACTGTGTCAATTCTATGAAATTGCTTGTATTTTTTATTTTTTTGCAACGACAAAGAAAGTGTTATCGGCATCTCTAAAGTAAAACAAGAGACTAAAAATAATACACAAAGCAAATAAAAATAAAAATTGCAAACTAAAAAGTTTTGGTGATGCAATTCTTTTGTTTCGAAATATGCAATTTCTTAAAGAATGCAATTTTTACAATACCTCAATCGGAAATGAAAAACAAACAATACGCATTTGTCTGAAAACCACCCCCGAATAGGTGTTCTTAGAAATGAAGTTGTTATCGACAAGGTCCAGTGTAATTGTTGCGAATAATAAAAATTATCTGAATTTCTGCAGGTATTGTTCGTGCAAAAGGCAGTAAATATGTCGTGCAAATTACGCAAAAAAAGGTCCATTTGAATAGGATTTTTTCAAATGGCGTCGATTCCTAGTAAATTTGGATATATTACGTCATAAACCTATAAAAAATAATTACTCATTATTACGGGTGTATCTTTAACAAAAAAGACTTTATTTGTCTCAAAGGTTTTGACACTGGAAAGTTGTAAAAGGTTTTATATCCTCGAATGACTATGAAACGAGATGCCGACAAAGTTAAAATGTTGTAAAACAAACATTGAAGTTTGCTTTTGTTTTTTATTTGCAAAAAAATGTGTAACATTTCTAAAAAAGTTTTTATCTTGTATGATAAAGAATAAGCACAAAGAAATATTGAAATGCACAAGCTTTTGAAGACGAACCAATAAAATATATTCGAAAAAATAATTTTATATGACGCGTCTTTTAAAGCATTGAATATGTTAAAAACATAGGTAAGTATTTCTAGAAATATATTAAAAAAGTATTTTTCCTATCTTACCCTATTTTACCTACACATATTATTATATTCAAATATGTACTTACTATATATATTTTTTATTCTGTAGGAATAAGGTTTTATTTTTTACCGACATATTTTTTGTGTTAATACGCAATTCAAACACGATTGTCAAACATGTATTCAGACGTATGTTGATATATAATATTTATAATTGTCATACTTACAATGGATAATAAAAAATATAATTTAGCTGTCAACCAGGCTTCGCTCAAGGAACAGCAGTTGTTGCTCTCTCCATCAAAAGAATTATAAGATAATTTCTCATTTAATACTTATTAATATTCAAAGGCAAAAAAATATGTTTAAATATCAATGAACACTTTAAATAAGATTATTAAAATACATTTATTTTCACCATACATTTTCACTATCGGTTAACAATATTAACTACAATATTAATCATTAAACAACGTTAAAAACCATTCACCTATATTTTACGAGTACCATATAGGTTAATGATTATTACCTCATTGAATATTTACAATTTTATTATTCAGTTACCTACAATCTTTTTGAAGGTAAGTTTGCATAGATTTGCTGTTACTTTTCTAATAAATGTATGACTTGGAGGTATTCAAATATATATATATACACAAATGTGAATGGGCTGAAACTTTTATTAGATAAAGATACATAAAAGCTTTAAAACTGTAAAAAAAAAATCATATATAATCACCTAGTAAAATACATTGTAGGTATTTAATATCAAATAAAAAATAAAAACGCACGTGTTTCCTAGTCTTATTCCTTGAATTCCTATTTTTTTCTACAGATTTATTCATGGTCATAACTTTTATAAATAAGATAAACTTTCGAAATATTACATAAGTACCTATATATGTTTAGAATGTAAACTAATTTTTTTATTTTTTAAGTAGATTTGTGTGCAGATGACATAACCAATTAGGTATCTCGACTTTGAGATCTGAAATATGAGATCACAAAAATATGGATGCTTCTATGGTTTGCAAAAAGCGTTTCTCGATTGGTGGACCTTACATCGTGACAGTGAGAATGGTGAAATTGTTTAACGTTGTCCATGGACACCGAAAGTGATCACTTAAGCCTACAGCCAATTCGTAAGCGTTGGGACGCCTTTCTCACTTCTTCTGATTACATTTTGTACAATGTTACATTGTGTAAATATGGTTCTCCAGTCGAGATATCTGATTGGTTACATAAGCTTATATTTCATTTTCATTACAGTGTATTTTCATAAGTCACACGTTTCTTTTCAATACTGCTACAAAATTATATTCTCAGGCAACTCCTTAAGAGAATCAGCCAACAACGAGCTATCTGGATTGGCCACAACATCAGGCACCCAGGACTGCTCATCAATCTCGCGGAAGGTAGAACCGAAGGCACAAATGGCAGAGGCCGACCGAGAGACGCGTATATGGACCAACTGAAGAGGAACATGAACTGTGGCTCATACGTAGAGCTGAAGAGAATAGGGAAGAATGAAGAAGAAAAAACAAACTCGTTGCAGACCAATCCAATGAATTGTTACTCATTATATATACTGCCCCACTATACTTTAGTCTGCTCTGAGGCAGCACCTTAAATACCTACTTAACGAGAGAGAAAGAGAGATGTGTCTTATGTATCATATTATGAACACTAAAATTCAATATACTCGTATTAATATATGAAATCGGTACTCAAGTAATTTTAAATACTTAGGTATGATTTTTACATAGTAAAATAATGATACATACACATCTACAATGTCATAATTCCCACACAGATTAGATCAAATACCTACCTGTAACATACGATAGTGGATTGGGTTTTATCTGAAACTTGCATCTAGAGCGCATCGACATGAAATTAGGGAATTACCTATGTTTTTTTAAAATGTACCTACATTAAAAATAAACTTCTTTTAGGTCTATTTCCATCCACTACTAGGCGAATACCTCTTTCATTTCTCGTCAAGCTCTCCTACTCACTCCGCCGTCCGAATCTACATAAGGCCCATAGTCAACACATTATTTTTAGCGAAAAGAAAACGTAACGCTAAAATGTGTTTTGATTACAGGTCAATTAACAAAATCTATTATGTACATTCATAGCTGACATGGCTTACACATACATAATATTCAAAAAAATCGTCTCTTCACATTGACCTAATTAAACGCTTAGGGTGAAAACTGTAATATATATCATGAATATCACAACCTGCTGTTATTAGTGACAGGTGACTTTTATCACCTCAAACTGTAAATAAGTTATGAGTGTTCTTAATCAATAAATTTGTATTAAGTGTGTACTAATTTGAACATAAAGAAGAAATTTTCACGTGTGAGTGTTTTTGGCATTATTAGTGACTCAGGTGGTGAGTTCTAATCATTTTCTTTAAAAAAAACAAAATTATTGCCACAAGTTTTGAGGGTACAACTTCAAATGTATTGGCCATAGACAAATGACAACACAATAGAACATCACCATAGACGATCAATAACATAGACTATCAACACCATAAACAACCAACACCATAGATGAATCTATGGAAGAAGATTGAATAGTATTGCCAAAAGAAAAAAAAAATTTTCGCCATTTCTTACAGAATTTCGTCATAAAGATTTTTACATGCATGAAACTCTAAAGAAACAAAAATATATAAAATTAAGGATTTTTGAATGATTTTAACTTATACTACAAAATGTCCAGAATAATAACTCGAAGCCAAAAAGACAAAAATATACTAAACTTAACAATCATAGACGACTCTGTAAGTGAAAGCACTCTGGATAGGGAACCAGACATCGCAAATATACTTAAATCTAAGGTAGAAGAGATCGAGAAGACAAGGGAAGACGTAAGGCAGGAATTATATAAATGTCAAAGCGAACTTAAGACAAAAAATAGAGAAGTTACAACGTTAAAAAGAAAAATTCAAATACTTCAAAAACAGAATGAAAACCTAATTACTTTCAAAGAGGTAAATGTGGAACTAAAGAAGCAATTAACTACGAAAGAAACTAAAATTGACGAGCTTCTAAGAGAATTCAACGAATGTAAAGAAAAAAGAGAGATAAGACTGAAGGAGTATGCGGAAAATAACAAAATGATTGCACAAAAGTTGTCTGAACTTCAAAAGTCAAATGTTGCGCTGAGACTGGCATATGACGACGTCCATTTACGGCTGGAAAACTATAAAAAGTATATTAACGACAAGGAAAACAAAGAGCTACCAAGGACGACAAATGACTTAGATGAAAAATTGAGAAACTACACACAGTCGACTAGTAAAAGTAATCAAATAAAACGAAACTGTCCAGTGAACAAATTGGATGAAGGAATGCCCAGAAGATACAAATCATTATACGTTGTAGGAGATGAATATGCAAAGGGAATGGGAGTGAAATTGACAAGCAGGACAGATCACAGGATCGACGTCTTAAGCAAGCCAGGCGATAGCATACTTAATTATAAATATGATATTATGAAGAAAATACGAGAGTGCGGAAGCAGCGATACTGTGGTTGTGCTTGCCGGAAATTGTGAAAACCTAAAAAGAAGAGCCAACTATCTAAAGACTATGGAAGAACTAATCACGGAATCAAAGAAAAAAAATACAAGGCTCCTCATATCGACAATACATTACGCAAAGAATGAAAGAACTAACGAAAATATATATACACTGAATTGTGATCTCTATAGTATTGTGAATGAACTTGAAAATGTAGAAATAATGGAAATAAATGAACGAATATCAATATCTGAACAAATAATTTTCAAACTAAAGTGTAAAAAAATAAAAAACAACATAAATGTACAAATCAGTATAAATCACGAGAAAACAGAACTGTCAAACGTGACCATGGATAGACCAGGAAAATATTGCGAAACGCAGAGCTCTTCTTCTTCTTTTTTATCCATCAGACTCCCAGGGTATACAACGAGAGAAGGTCAAGACTCACCATAGCGCATCAGAACGTCCAGGGCTTGAGAAACAAAAATCACGAGATGCACCTATCCATTAATATGACTGATGTCGATATACTAGCGATAACCGAATCGTGGATGAATGATGGCGAAATTATGAACTTTACAATAAATAATTTTAAAATAGCCAGTAGTTTTAGCAGAAAGCATTCATTAAGGGGCGGTTGCTTGATTATGGCAAAATCTCAATATAATGTAAAAAATAGAGTCGATATTGTGAATATGTCAATAGAGAAAACATGTGAAGTTAGCTGCATGGAAATTGAAAATATTGTTGTCATTTGCCTGTACAGAGCTCCATCATCTAGCATTCATGATTTCTTTACCACTCTAGAACACATATTAAATAAATTGACTAAAAATAATAATAAAAAGATTGTCGTATGTGGAGATTTTAACATAGATTTAAATGCCAACAGTAATAATTGCAAAAATTTTCTAGACTTGATGAATGGTTTCTCACTGACACGTAGTATCTATTTTGCTACTCGAAAAACATCTAACACAGCCACATGTATCGATAACATTTTTACAAACTTGACACTTAATCACACCTCTCCTATAAAATTTGTAAAATCAGACCATGACGGCCAGTTAGTGGAAGTATTGCTTGAGCAGCCTCCTAAAGACAATAGCTCAAATGTACAAAGAACAAACCTTAGATATATTAATGACGAAAATACTTATAATCTTATTTGCTACCTTAATTCATTGTACACTCCTGACTACAACCATGACAATTCTACCGATGCTTTCTATGATTTTTTTAAATATTTTATTCTTGGACTTGACCAGTACATGCCTGTTAAATGCATAAAAAATAAACCAAAGAAAACTTTTAACGACTGGGCTACTAAGGGTATAAAAGTTTCGCGTATTCGACTATTTGAACTTTATAACCTAAGAAGCATAAACAATAGCAATTCATTTAGAAAGCATGTGTCGAACTATAGCAGAATCTTTAAAAGGGTCTGTAGTGATGCTAAACGTATATATCTTAGCAATAAAATATCAAATTCTAAGAACCCAATTAAAACAACTTGGAATGTCATCAAATCGGAAACGGGAAGGTCGGTTGAAAACTCCCAACTGACTATCATGAGTGACTTCATGGCAATAGATAATAACAATGCTAATAAAAAAAATATTGTGAATAACTTTAATCGTTTCTTCACAGACATATCTAAGCTTTTGACGCAACAAATCGATGTAACTGAACATGATGCAATGAAACACATGGTAAATCTACCTATATGTGTTAATACTTTTAAATTTAAGACCATCAACGAAAATGATATTATCAAAGTAACTAGATGTATTAAATCCAAATCGTCACAAGACCTATGGTATCTCTCTATTAAATTTATAAAAACAATCATAGCTGATATAGCACCACATCTAGCCAAAATATTCAACACTTGTCTTAGAAAAGGTTACTTCCCAGATCTGTTGAAAATTGCAAGAGTCACTCCGATATACAAGAAAGGAGAAAAAACTGACTTTAGCAACTACAGACCCATTTCGATTCTGCCTGTGTTCAGTAAAATCCTAGAAAAAATTGTCACCGAGCAACTTGCACAATTTCTTAGCAATAACAGTATACTTCACCCACAACAATATGGATTCCAAAAGGGTAAAAATACCTGTGACGCTGTATCACAACTGCTAGGTTATGTTATGGAATCCTTTGAGAACGGACAGGATACTTTTGGCATTTTTTGCGATCTATCAAAGGCGTTCGATTGTGTCCAACATGACGTGCTACTTGCTAAATTAGACCATTATGGAATTCGTGGAGTTGAAAAATCTTTTTTAAAATCCTATTTGAGAGATAGAAAACAGATAACAGTGATTGACAATATAAAATCAGATATTTGTGACATAAACTGTGGTGTGCCCCAGGGATCTATTTTGGGACCATTACTTTTCTTAATATATATCAATGATCTGCCTAGTCAAATCAGTGATAATAATAAAATCATAGTGTTTGCAGATGACACATCCATACTTATAAGAGACTTGGATAATTTACAGTATACTAAAGATATAGTAACACAAACCCTTGAAAATGTAAAGAGTTGGTTTGGTGACAATAAATTAGTTCTAAATATGACGAAAACGAATGCTCTTCGCTTCTCCTTACGGCGTGAACACGAAGTTCCTGTAAAAGAAATCTTGAGCAACCAATCATTGAACATAGTAAACAATTGTAAATCAACCACCAATCCTAGGGTTGGTTGTAGACAGAAAACTTCAGTGGTCCCCACAGATTGATCAGCTTTGCACAAGACTCAGTTCTGCGATCTTTGCAATAAGAAAAGTTAAAGAGGTTTGCGGGTTTGATGCTGCAAGATGTGTGTACTTCGCGTACTTTCATAGTATAATGTCATATGGTATAATGTTCTGGGGGAAGAGTGCCGAATCAGGCAGAGTCTTTATACTGCAAAAGAGAGCCATAAGGACCATTTTAGGATTGCGCCCGAGAGATTCCTGCCGTGATCACTTTAAAAAACTGGGCATACTCACACTTGCTGGCGCGTATATCCAGGAGTGCCTTATGTATGCTCGAAAAAATATAGAGAACACACCTCTAAACGCAGACTACCATAGCTATCCAACGCGAAGTGCAGGCAGCATCAGAACCGTAAAATGCAGACTAGCAAAGGTTGCGGATAGTTTCGTGGGTTTAAGTGTGAAGCTGTACAACAAACTGTCACTGCATATCAAAACATTGGAGGATGATCGCTTTAAGGAAGGGGTGAGGAAGTATTTGTTAGAAAAATCATTTTATTCAGTTAACGAAATGTTATTGGAAAAAGATTCTAGTAACATGGATGCAGAAACATAATGTAGTTTGATATCACATCTGACGACATAATCACTGGGCCCTTTACACCCAGGGATTATCGATCACCATTGATATTAATATATTGTTGTACGCCTTGTCTCTTTTAATTAAATTATATGTTTTTTTAAAAATGTACTCTGGATTGACACCCCCAAGTGCCCATTGCGGAGCCTATGGAGGTCGAATAAAAACTATAACTAACTATAACTATAACTATACTGTGTTTGGAAGCCGGTTGCATTAAGCGATTGATCCTGAAAAAAAAAAGAAAAAAGGAATACCTCCCTTTATTGGAGAATGACTGGATCCTAACTTGTGATTTTCCTACCACTTTCATTTGTTGTGTGTGTTGTGCATGTAATGATCAATTTCTTTTATGATTACAGATATACTAAACATATTATACACTAAGCTTAGAAGAAACTGCTTGTGTAATTGATTGTGGCTATGAAATGCAACTAGTTTTAAGAACTTCAATCTAGTCTTAAGATATTTTGTATAATTTAGGCTAACAACTAGTACGTAGTAAATACGTAACTGTAAGTTAATTTTAAGTTCTTTTGTAAACAATGGAGTCGGTGGACATTAACGGTTGTATTTAATTTTGGGGAGGATTTTGTCGGGGATAGCCCTTCAGGCAAACCTTGAGCCTTTCCTTGAGAAGAATTTGCATGAAGAGTATGGATTACATGCGAATTGACATTCCTGCAACATCCATGGGTGAGGGAGGGTGCAACCCTTAATGTATGTATATCTATACTTTCAATACTAAACCTCGTTCTTCACTCTGCAAATATTAGCCTCAATCTTTCTTCGAAATAGTCTGATACTTATACCAATAATTATTATATTAATACCTTGCGGTGTAATTAAAGATTCAATGGTATTTTGTGTATTTTGCTGGAAAGACATATATTTTACAATTAATCATCAGTAAGTATAAAATGATACGAAGAAAAAATAAAATAGGAACGGTTAAACGTTGCTGCATTGCAGTGTTATTACAACTCACATAGATAGGTGAACATCTTAATGTGTTATAAATAATCCTTGACATGTTTGTATCGAAGATTTTCGGCAAAATTCGCATAACTTATTATGTTCTATTCAGATGTAAGTATTTGTAAGATAGATAATACTGTAGGTACATACTTCAGAAGTAATTGCAGTAATATAATACCTAAATATATTACATACCTATATAGTATGTGTAAAAGTAAAATAATGTTTAATTTTAGTTTATATACCCGGCATGATCAATCAAATCAATGATGAGTCGGTATGCAAACACAGTTGGTCGATAAATTTTGTTTTGATTATATTTTATTTGGGTCTATGCTTAGAGTTGAAAAATGCAAATCATTTCTCCTGTAGGCCTAGTCAAAACACATTTTAGCGTTACGTTTTCGTGTTGCCATCGTTTAAATATACACGACATTGCACCAAAGTGTCAATTTTCGTAACTATTGTATATCTTAGCAACGAAATTGACACTTGCTTGCAACGTCGTCTATATTCGAACGCTAACGGAACGAAAACGTAACGTTAAAATGTGTTTTGACTTCGAGCTCAGCGACTTTGAACTGATCATCAAGCCTAGATAGATGGTCAAATAGGTGTTGGAACAATGTGGATCTCCCGATTCTGTAATACACACAGGAATAAGGAGCATTGAAGAGCTGGTAAGAGAAAGATAAGAGGCTACCGGGCTACCTAGAAAAGGGGCATTTTCTCATAAGAGATAATTAACGTTGGGGGAACCTGACATAACACCAGAAGAGGAAAAAAGTTGTAGATATTTACATCTAAACATTTTTGGATAATCAACTTCACCATTAAAAATTTACCAACAATAAATTGTGGATGATCAAATTATTTTTATTAAACGAACAGACGAACTCTGATATTATATTTTAATTATACTATTAACATACTTAATAATGATTTATTAAAGTTGATATTAAGGATTATAGCCACAATTTATTCTTGTTTATGCATATGCAGTTCTATGGATCAAGGATAATTAATTAATATGTAAGTATGATTCTAGAAATAAATTGTGTTGAAATATAATGTAAATGTTTTATATTTTGGCAATACCTATTATTTTTTATCGAACGCGTGTTTTAATTTTATATTATATATATACATATATATATAAATATTAAATATAATTAGATGTGATAGTTATTTAAATAGATATTTGATTTGGTGGTAGAGTTTCAGACCTACACGCTGTCGATCCACTCTACCTTTACGATACAAGTACTGCTTGCTTACTGTGCTTACGTACTAACATGCTTACTGTGAGGGTTTCTAGGGTTTATTTGATTATATATGTGTGTAGGACCTACTAAATCCAGATACATATTTTAAAAAAAGTGTTTACTTTGATCAATTCGTTATTTCAATGCGCTAAGTACAATATAGTATGGGGTTTTCATTAGTTTTTGTTATTTTTTTCTTTCTTCTGAAAATCTTTGACCGCATACGCTCAAAAAGAAAAGAATATTTGTTTGGTACTACATTTCTACTGCACTGCATTTGGTATGACATATTTACTGTACATTACGTTTGTTTCATTGTCATGTATAATTGCATTATTGTTGCAATACTTAACAAATACATATTACTATTTAGTCACTATATAACTTATATAATATGTACTAGGTATTATAATAGACAATAAAACTACATTATAGAGTATAGACAACCAAGGAATACCTATAACTTCAAACAGGCATTGTGAAAACTATAGTCAGGTATAGATTTGTTTATTATAATATATGCTTGCAAAGCAATAACGATAATCACATTCGAAGGCTTTAAGTTTAAATTATTACCACTAAACATTTTGAATCATAAGTATTTTGTATCTACATGTATGTAGATACCTCATAACTATTAGTTATATTATTATTATGAGTTTTATGGAAAGTATAATGAAATTTTATTAAGGACTTAACTCACGTATTAAAGCTTTTTTCAATATTATTTTTTGTCCCTTGAAATTGATTTTGGGAATATTTGATACCAACTGCTTGTGAAGGCATCAAATGCTTTATATTTTGTTATTATACATTTTACTCCAATAAGTCTATGTAGGTAAAGTGCAGAACAAGGAATACTTTGCAAGAATGATTATTGGAATGTTAGAGAAACCTGATACGTAACGAACATAACGAAATAACCATGTTATTTATTACACCTCTTTTTTCATTGCTCTGTGAAACACCAAAGAATTGTTCTCCCACATTTTTCCGCAAGTTTTCGAGTGTCATGTAAATGGCAGGTGTTATTCTAGTCTATAATTGTTTTCAAAAATAATTGTAAAATAGAATAATGTTTCATTTTTTACATCTTTAATTCAGCGATGAGGTTTACCACCCATCCTGAACGTCTTATTTATTTCTTGGCCTAGAGAGGACAGCTTGCATGTTTATTACATGTAGCTGGTCTGCTTGCTTACCCATTTAATTTGTGTAATATATTGTGATAGTATAATAGTAGTTTCTTTATGTTTTTAGGCTATTTTCCAATTTAGCTATCTATATTCTATACGGCATATTCTGCAAGTAGACAACATATAGGACTCTTGTCTTATGCGATAATTCCCTGTGTAAGTCTTCATTTTACATCTATAAATTAATTTAACTGTCACCAGAGCTTTCAGGAAGTAAATATAGGTATATTGGCTTATTGGTTATCATAAAGTAATATTTTACTCTTACCTTCACACTATATATTCATAAATAATAATAAATAATAATAATAAATATTTCTTTATTCAATCAATATCATACAAACGTTGAAACAATATATCACCAATTATCTTCAATTAAGTTGCAGCAGCCTCACTAGGTTGCCCTGTATCGAGGCGTGCTGCGTAAAAAATATATAAAAAAACATACATTCACCAAGGATTAATACATCTTACAAAAAAATAAAAATGTATAAAAATAATCACATCAGCAAATTAATAAATCGATAACAAATGAATAAATGGATGAATGAATAAATGAATAAATGAATAAATGAATAAATGAATAAATGAATAAATGAATAAATGAATAAATGAATAAATGAATAAATGAATAAATGAATAAATGAATAAATGAATAAATGAATAAATGAATAAATGAATAAATGAATAAATGAATAAATGAATAAATGAATAAATGAATAAATGAATAAATGAATAAATGAATAAATGAATAAATGAATAAATGAATAAATGAATAAATGAATAAATGAATAAATGAATAAATGAATAAATGAATAAATGAATAAATGAATAAATGAATAAATGAATAAATGAATAAATGAATAAATGAATAAATGAATAAATGAATAAATGAATAAATGAATAAATGAATAAATGAATAAATGAATAAATGAATAAATGAATAAATGAATAAATGAATAAATGAATAAATGAATAAATGAATAAATGAATAAATGAATAAATGAATAAATGAATAAATGAATAAATGAATAAATGAATAAATGAATAAATGAATAAATGAATAAATGAATAAATGAATAAATGAATAAATGAATAAATGAATAAATGAATAAATGAATAAATGAATAAATGAATAAATGAATAAATGAATAAATGAATAAATGAATAAATGAATACTTGAATAATTGAATAATTGAATAATTGACTAAGTGAATAAATGAATAAATGTATAAATGAATAAATGAATAAACTAATAAATAACAGGTTAAAATAGATAAATATATACCAACAAACAAATTAATCAATAAATAAATAAAGTAGTAAAAGAATAAATGTACAAACGAACAAATGAATCAATGAACAAATGAATAAACGAATAAATGAATAAGTGAATAAATGAATAAATAAAAGGTAAAAATAAATAAATAAACACGAAATAAGCAAACAAATCAATAAATAAATAAAGTAGTCAAAATAAAATTGTCAACAATAAAATAAAATAAATAAAATCTGTATACATAACATAAACAAAATATACTGCAAATAACACAAACAATCAATACAGCAAAGTAAAACACAAAAATAAAACAAATCATGCACTTAGTTTATATTAAAAAATGAACGAGTAGGTATATGTATATTTTGTCAGTAAATAAAAAATAAAATAATTAAAAACTATATGTACATTATATTTTATTTAAGCTCCAGAATATCTATGCTGATGCATACTCTATACCCAGGTAATACCCAAATGGTGGCGAATAGAGGAATATGTAGATGCATTGCTAAACAAATCCTACAATAGAGCTATGTACCATGAAAAGTCCTTTAACATTGTTTTATGTAAGTTTTTGGTCGCTCTAATGAATCTTTTTCTAACGAATTGGAATTAACCAATTATCAACATTCAAAGTACTTGTGCAACATATTATTGATCATTTTGGAAGCAACTTTTCCAAATATGTCAGTAGTTTTTATTAATGGCACATTGTGAATAATAAAAATGTACTATTTTACGTATAGTTTGACTAATAATTCTATGATACGATTAAAAAAAAAACCTTTACGGATTTTCTAGTACGTGTAAATACACATGTTTTTATTTATTTATACCTTTATAAAAACACTTTATAGATAATGAATATTTCAGCAATAAATGTTGTATTTAGATATCATGTTTCCTAATATTTCCTGATGTTTCATATGGAGAACTATATTAATGATTCTTATTTATTTGCATATGTTTTCCGACAAGAAAAGGGTTTGACTATAAGTATTCATCATTAGAGAATTTATGTCTATAATTTGTCATTTATTTAACCTCGGTTAGCTTTTAAAGTAATGAGAACAGGATAATAAAGCTTATACTTTGTAGTGAATGTCAAGATGTTTCTACATATTAATATCATGCAACATCTAGCAGTTTTTAATGCTAATTTTGTATTGAAATATTTTATCTCATACTGCATTGATGTAGGTGGATTCTAGTTTTTCCAAGAATATTTTCGACTGACCTGAATATGTCCCTTTTATTGAAGCCTAGACATGAGTAAGGAAATTCCTTTCTATAATGACTTTCGTTAATACGCTAAAAATAACTTCCAAAGATTCTGAACCGCCGAACATCGCTCTTCATTTTAATTAAAAAAAACAATAAATTCTTGTGTGAAATTGAACTATAGCTCATTAATTATATTTTGTATTAAAATTACCCATATCCCAGTATATGTAAGTGTTTAATAATGGCCCGAAGCGCACATCTTGTATTAGAAGAAGAGAAATATATATTTTAATTATCATAAACACGCCAGTTAATAGTAAAAATAATAATTCTAATTATTATCTATCTATTTATTTATTTTCTACGATGAAATTTCAAAATTGCGGAAAGGAATCTGGCAGGTTTGAGTATTAATAATAATAACACAAAAACAGGTAGTCGCACGACATAAACTCGATTGCCGATTGTTTTACATATTATTATGTACCAACATAGGTAGGTATAAACAATATCTCGTGTGCATGCATGTTTGTACATACCTATTACTATTAAGAACTTCATATGTTTACGAGATTACATCGGATATTTGTCAGATACTTACTTAAATAAATCTCGCCAATTCGATGAAATTTGAATCGAACTCTAGGCATTTGAAAACCCCTTGTAAAATTTATGGATTTAGGTACTTATTAAGTATTAACCATAATTCACCCAATTTCAACTGTTTTACCATAAATGTGATATTTTTACCGGCATCGCACTTCTGTTATTCAGTGCTCTGGCCGCGTAATAAATAGTTTTGTGACATGAAGTTCAATATTATAGATTTGACATTAATTACAGTCACCGACAGTTAACTTGTGAATCAAATAATTTACCACAATTATACTAATTAAATTACAATAATTTTAAACAATTATGTACATAATTTTATTGTATGGACAATTGCACAGAATGTGTATAAAAATTTACAAATAAATTATTATACGAAAGCGGGGAAAGAACTCATCCGAAAACAATGATAGTATTTTAGTCTTGATTTTTATTTATTTATTTATTTATTCATTCTTTACTGTACATTGATAAAAAACAATTATATAAAAGGTATACATTCAAATCAAATACAATCAATATACAGAGGGCGAGTTTATCGCAAAGGCGCGATCTCTTCCAACTAACCCAAATTTTTTATTTGGTATGGGGAGTAAAATTGGCATGTTTATTACATAAAGTAACTCTGATAGTACAGAGATTAACAGATTTTGAAATAATATGATTGTCGGATACTAGGTGACAGTAAAAGTATCGTAGTGTGAAAAGATTCTTTCGGCGACATAGCTATCCATAGAAGAGACAGTGAGTGTTCCATAGATTGGATAGAGATGAGCAGAAGTATTAAATAGAGAGACAGAACTAGGTATGACGGCGATTACCCAATGTCAAGGTCCTCCCACATACACTCACGCACCATTGCACACGCACACACACACACACGTACACACACAAAAGTACACACATGCCACCAGCCACTACTGATACATACAAAGAGTGCAAACAAAACTATACAAGAGGAAGCTTATTAAACAATTAAAAGATGTAGGTAAGTTCATTCGTATGTTAGATTGTTTATGATATATTCTGTAGACTCTATCGAAATGATGAGAGATAAAATTTATAGCCTCAGTTAATGGATTGAGTGTAATGGATACATCTCACATAATGGTTCATTCATTCATTCATCGCCCTCAACGCTCCTCTCGGGAGCACAGGGCAGAAACCAGCCTCCTCCATTCAGAGCGTTTCTGCGCCAATTGCGTCACCTCTTTCCACGACATTCCTTGCGCTCTGATATCGTTGTCATAGGAACGGTGTATTGTGAAAGAGGGACGCCCGGGCCGACGGAACCCCTGCAGACGGTACATAATGGTACTTTAATATTAATTGTTTATAAAAAAAACTTCCAAGTAACGTAATTCCCAAAAACCATCATGTAGCGCAATTTCGAATATTAAAATTCTGATTTCTTGTGTGGATACAGGACGAAGATTCTTCACAGGGATTGTTTTGTACCTATATTATAAAATATAAATAGCATCCTGTTGACAGCCAAAATAAAATCAATACATTATTAAATATTATGTATAGATATATTTTAATAAGAACCAAAGCAAGAAAGTGATTCATAGAAATTTTATTTAATAATAATAAATAACTCATTACTTCGTAATGTGTATTGTACATGGAAGTTTGTTCCTTCTTCCATGGTTTTTTACAACATGAATAATTTTTAGTTTTCGTTGCTACCGAGAAGTAGAAAAATAAAACATCATTCAGTCAGTAGCAAAGCCGGGTTAAGATTGAGTACACACAATATTATCCCACAGTAAGTAGTAGCTCGTGTGATAATGTACAAGTAGATATTAAGATTAGTGACGACACAACATAGTTTTTGTATGTGAAGGTATGTAGATATATAGTAAGCACATATAATAATAATGTGTAGGTATTAATAATATTATAATTATTCTCCTGGTTAAGTGTTTATGTATTTGTATCCCACACACCTCCTCACAACTTCATCATATTATGATTATGCAATATGCATGTATGGGTGTATGATTGCACTATGTGTGTATCGGTGTTTGGGTGTATAATTTGTGGAAGAAAATAAAAGATGAAAGTCTATCAAAGTTATTGTGGATTGCGTATTATATGAAGTGCGTAATGTTTTGTGTGTCTAGATTATTGAAGCCTCCCTCCTATACCAGGGGACTTCTATTTATCCACTCTTCTGTGCAAAACTTTTGTCCTCACGGTCGGGCCCTAATGGGCAACCTGAAGGGCTAGTCAATTAAATCCATCTCATAGGAATCTTTTATGCTATTTGCAAGGATAAAATGCTATTTTAAACCAGAGGCTGAAGGTGTCCCGAAACTAGTTATTGGGCTTTTAGAAGGCAAGACTTTTCCTCCCAACAAAAACATTCCTCCTACACCTTCTCTCCACCAAGGGAGACAGGATGAACACAACAACTACAATATTATCTATGTATAATGTGTTCTCTGTTGTGGGAAGGAGATCTCGTGGGTGAACTCGTACGCCAACCAGATGGAGAAGACAATAGTCAAACTCTTCGCATGGCTCAGGATATACAAAAAAGGGGGGAAACTACTCACAGGACCACCCATTGCTACCATCCTTACACATGTAGCAAAAGGACAAGGGATGGACAAGTTTAATGTTAAATATACTTATCTAAAATGTCCTTAAAAGCTTCTCTCACTAAGATTAACTGCATATAATGATAATGGTCATACTATTCGCGATATATATATAATGAGTTACAATCCATTGGATTGGTCTGCAACGAGTTTGGTTTTTCTTCTCCATTCGTCTCTATTCTCAGCCAGTCTTTTCAGCTCTACGTATGAGCCACAGTTCATATCACTCTTCAGTTGGTCCATATATGCGTCTCTTGGTCGGCCTCTGCCATTTGTCCCCTCGGTCTTACCCTCCGCGATGGCTATGAGTAGTCCTGGGTGCCTGATGTTGTGGCCAATCCAGTTAGCTCGTTGTTGGCTGATTCTCTTAAGGAGTTGCCTTTTTTCGCATACCCTGGTTAATACTTCTTCGTTTTCGACGTGCTCCGACCAATGGATCTTAAGCATGCGTCGCGATATAAAAAATAAGGAATTCAGATTGGATGAGGCACCTCATATAAAATGTTTAAAAGTGATATTTTACAAATAACTGCCTTTTACAGGACACTTGAAGACTGGGACTATCTTACTGGATGACTGCACAACAAAAATTTTGAAGGTTGAATTAGTTAAAACAAGTTACATATTATAGTAATTTGAGATTTATATTTAACTTTTTGGCTTATAGAGGACAACTCGCATTACTATTAAGTGGATTTAGTCTATATGCCGCGATGGTTAGAAAGATAAGTATTTTATTAATAAATATTCACTTACAGACAGTAGCTTACCCATATTAATATACTGTACCTAGGTAATATCGGAAATCATATGAAAATTCATAAATATGTCATCTAAATGTCCAGTTGAGTTCATCTTCTGAGTCCGTATTGGCCTTCAGCTATTATGATCCTAGCAAGCAAGAATCGTCTTATTGTCTATAACATTAATAATTACATGTTTAAATCTAATAATCTTAAAAATTGTAAAATATTACTCAACAACAATTACCTACCTACATAGAAACACAATAATTTCTCCCGGGGGGCTGAGATGAGGCCTCGAATCAATTATTTAAAATATTTAATAAATAATCATTATTTAAAAAATAATAATTGATCTTCCGCACTCGGGTTTAATTGCAATACTAGGAGTAACGCACTCACTAACACATAGATAAGCCACACCCACAACTCGCAATATACACACACACACCACATACTAATACCATCATCACTATTAGTACTATCATCTTCATTCTTCATACATACATTCATATGGTAATCTAATAATTACAAGAGTATTCGTGTCCGTTCGAATGTTTATATAAGTGAACTTTACACAAGACGGAGAAAAAATAATACGCTCTATACGACCTCCCCCTTTGGGTAGAATTTAGTCAAATTTTTTTTACTAAATTGATGCTGCTCAACTAGGTAGATCCTGTACTACGACAAACATCTCACAAACATATCAATCATACACACAAAAAAATATACACAATCATAAAAAAGTATTCATCTCCTACATATACATATTTATAGTAAGCAAATACTGCACTGTAAATTACTGTCCATACATGAAATAATAAATAAACAAACCATTTCTCCATATAAAATAAAAAAAAACAACATATCCCTCAACCAAACACATCACAAATCCCACACATTATGCCATTATTTTGTTTTATAAAGTCTCAAATTTATGTTTTAAAAAATCATTTTTTTTCTTTTAATAATAACTAATTTTTTAATCACGATAGAACATTGATAAAACCGTAGACTTGAATGATAGATTCAACGAGGACTAGGAGAGCTGATCCCAAATAAATGGGATAAAGTTGACGGTGAAGATGAAGAAGAAGGTATGGAAAAGTTTACTTATACATATTATACAGTAAGTCTTAATTAGTCGATTTGATTTTATTTATTTCCCTAGCAGAGGCCGGGTAAGACTACATTAAGTAAGAATGTATTTGTTATTAGAGTACTCGTATCACGAGTATACTTACATCAATAAATAGTATTAGTACTTGAAATACATAATAAGTAGGTAGGTACTATCCATTATTATTACAGTATTAGGTACCCATAGGAATGAGAGGATAGTATGGGAAGTATAGGCGTGTTAGTATTATGTTGATTTAATTTCATTTTAAACCTGGTATTGCCCGTGAAATCGTTAAACGTATTAATTATAGATAGTAAATTATATGTCCAGATAGGAAATAGGAAAGAGATAGGAAAGTGTGGAAAAGTTTTGAAGAGGCCTATATTCAGCAGTGGAGAGAAGAGGGCTAGCAGTAAGTAAGTAAGTAACTTATAGACAGAATCTACTCCTTCTTCATGTGCCCTGTCGGGTTCCCCCAACATTTGCCTGCCCCGTCTGGAACAGCTCCTCTACACTTACACCAGCCCACTTCCTTATGTTTCGCACATTTGTTTCATACCGGGTTCTCAGCGTACCTCAATTTTCCCCTTCAATGTCAGGTGATATTTCTCTCTACGTAGTACATAACCCAGGTGTGATTACTTTGATAGTTGACAACAGCTCCCTATCAACTCTAGCTCACCTCAGCCCTCCTAGACAAACATGAACTTTGCGATCGACTACAAACGAATTTTCGACTATAACCGCAACAATAACGCATAATTATACGGTACATGTAGGTAGATTGTCGAAAAGTTCGCCAGTAATCGATCGCTAAGTACGGTTTGTCTACGGTTTGACTTCGCTATGGTAATCATGACGGAAAGGAAAGGAAAAAAAATGTATAAAAAAAGTATCTATAACACTTCGATCCGAATGTTTTTGAAATTTATGTTATAATTTAATGTATAGTGTTTATGGTTATCAGACGTGATACAAAATTTCAGTATACAGATAAAATATATCATCATCATCATCATCGCCCTCAACGCTCCTCTCGGGAGCACAGGGCAGAAACCAGCCTCCTCCATTCAGAGCGTCTCTGTGCCAATTGCGTCACCTCTTCCCACGACATTCCTTGCGCTCTGATATCGTTGTCATAGGAACGGTGTATTGTGAAAGAGGGACGCCCGGGCCGACGGAACCCCTGCGGACGGAAAAACAGTGCTCTTTTTGGCCAACTATCATTGGGCATTCTCAAAACATGTCCCAGCCAGGACCATCGTCTCTCTTGTATTACGGAGATTACAGGTCTCTGCTGGGTGCGCCGGCGCACAGCATCATTTGTAACATGTTCATACCATCTGACATCCAAAATCCTTCTAAGACACTTGTTTTCAAAGCTTAGTATCTTCCGCTCTTGAGCCTTGGTTAAGTGCCAAGACTCGCAGCCATATAGAAGGATTGGGATGATGCACGCATTGAACAAGCGACATTTTGTCCTGATGCTGAGTCCAGACGCCTTCCAAACTTTGTTCATGTTGTTGAAAGCCCCGCTAGCTGCTCCTATGCGGATTGGTAATTCCGACCGGAGATCACCCTCTGGCGTTATGGTTGCTCCCAGGTACCTGAATTTACTAACCTGAGATATTTGGGAATTGCCAACCATTAGTGGGGTGTGAGTACTCGTGCATGTACTATTACATATGTACTCCGTTTTACCAGCGTTGATACGAAGGCCAAGGCGCAAGGAATTTTCATAAAGAGCATTAGCGTTGCACTGTAATCCGTCCACAGATGTATCAAAAAGGGCTAGATCATCCGCATATTCAAGATCGTGCAGCACTCCCACAGACGTCTCACTGTTTTCACGCTGTGATAAAGGCACACCGCCAGGGCCCAGAATAGATTTTCTGAGCAGGTAGTCCATAATTATGGCAAAGATAAAAGGTGCCAATATACAGCCCTGCCGGACTCCAGTGGTGATCCTGAAGGTGTCAGTTGGACCACTTGATGTTCTGACAGAACATTCAGAGTCCATATGCAGGGCTTTGATCATGGTTACCACCTTGGGCGGGATGCCATACGCGGCCAGTATTTTCCATATGGTTGGTCTGTGGGGGCTGTCAAAAGCTTTTTCGTAGTCAATGAAGCAACATGCAAGCGGTGAGTTGAACTCTTGCGACTGTTGGAGTACACATCTGGCACAAAAAATTGCGTCCGAACAGGACTTGCCAGGTACAAACCCGCATTGTTGCTTTCTCAGAGATGCCAACACTGGTTTTTGAATGCGACTCAATATGATTTGTGAGAGAACTTTACCAGGCACACTAAGTAGTGTGATGCCACGGTAATTTCCGCATTCCAGTTGGTTTCCCTTCTTGAAAAGTGTCACGATGGATCCATTTCTCCAATCTTTCGGGCAGAGCTCCTCATTCCACACCTTGTTAAAGAGATGGTACAGTGGGTGGATAAGCGCATTCATGCCATACTTAAGGAGCTCTGCGTGGATTCCATCTTCACCTGGGGCCTTGTTGTTTTTTAGCCTTTTTACAGCTGCCTCAATCTCCTCATGTGTTGGGGGGGTTTCGGCTATCCCAGATACCTGTGGGATATCTAGGTCGCTATCCTCATTGCCAACATCAAAAGGTGAGGAGGGGTCCGGTCGGTTTAGAATGAACTCAAAGTGTTCTCTCCATCTTCCTCTTACTAAGTCAGGGGCAGAGATCAGGTTTCCACTGCTATCATTAATTGAGTCAGCAGTCTTAATCTGACCTCTTCCTCCCAACATGCGGGTAATTTCAAAGAGAGTCTTCGAGTCATTCCTGGCCGCGGCAGTTTGTGCAAGCTGTATTTTGGCTTCGACATCACGTCGTCTGTCTTTGCGCACAGAGTGCTTTACCAGGCGGTCTAGCTCTCTGTACGAATTTCTTAGGGCCTCCAGTTTCGTAGGGGACTTTTCAGCATCTCTGAGTATCTTGACTTTTTGGCGATCTTGAATATATCCCCAGGACTCCATAGACATCCATGGTGGTTTGTTCCTCTCTTTGAACCCAATGGACGCAACCGCTGCAGCCTTCACTACTCTCCGGAACTCCTCCCAGGCCGACTCTACTGAGTCAGTATCGGAAAGATACCGAGAGAGTTCAAATCCTTGGTGCAGCTCAGCCTCATACTTCATGCGAGACCGAATATTCCCCAACCCACAGACGTCAAACACTCGCGGTGCAGCTGGTCTTGCAAATTTATTGAACCTTAGCTTCATGGCTCCGACAAGGAGCTCATGATCCGTTTTCAGGTCCGCTCCACGAAATGTCCTGACATCCTGTAGATCAGAGCGGTCTCGGGCCTTAACCAAAAGATGGTCAATTTGGTTTCTGGTACGTCCATCAGGTGAGGTCCACGTGTATTTGTGGATATCCTTGTGAGGAAACAGTGTTCCTCCAATAAGGAGTCCTTGGAGTGTTGCGTATTCTATAAGACGGGAGCCGTTGTCATTTAGCACCCCCATGCCATGCCCCCCCATTACGCCAGGACCGTTTAGTGGGTCGTTGCCTACTTTGGCATTGAAATCGCCCATCACAACGATCCTATGCCTTTTAGGAATTTTGGATGTGACGGCTGCCAGACAGTCATAAAAACTGTCCTTGACCGTCCCCTCCGCATCCTCTGTGGGGGCATAACACAAAAGTACCGTCAACGGGTCACCCGTTGCCCTAAACGAGGCGCGTAGTAGCCTGTCGGAGATGGGTTCCCAATCAAGAAGCGAGCCGGCGGCCCGTTTGCTCATTAGCAAGGCGACACCATGCTTGTGTTTTGTCTTGTGGCCAGAGTGAATCATGGAATAGTTCCCCGCCTCACTCCTACCACAATCCAAAAGACGTGCCTCAGACACACCTAGCAGGTCTAACCCATAGTCACTCGCTATCTTGGCGGCAACCAACTCCTTGTCATGCCTCAGCGTCCTCGCATTGTATGTTCCGATTTTCAATTTCCTTATTCGGTCCAAGTTCTTATGGTCAGGGGGGCTACATGTAAATGGACCCCTCCCCTGTAGAGGTCCAAGTGTCCGAGGCTTTATCCTGTTTCTGTTTGCAGTCGGTCACTTTAAGTATGTTGGGAGACAAGCCCAACGATACCGAGGCCCGGGGAAAGGACGGCTCCATCCTACCTGATTGTTGTAATTCTCAGTGGAGGCTCAAGACTGAACTGCCTTGAAACCATAACGTAAAAATTGAGAGATTACTAAAATATATACGAGATACAAATATTTTCGAGGTTTACGGTAATTTGATGGCTTTGAATTGGAATCGAGAGATTCTGGGTTCTTATTCTCCCGCTGAAAAATATAAATTGATATGACAATATATTTTGACACGAATAAGAAAACAAAATGAAGTACAGTACATTGATGTATCATAATATTACGAACATACAAACATAATAACGAACAAATTCAAATATTATTAATATGGGGATATTCTTATGGGATAAAATACTGGTAACACAAGCAGAGAGTACCTATGTATGTGTGTAATGCATACATACATTGAAACATAAGTATGTAAGTATGTGTATTGGTTATTATTATTATTATTATTATTATTTGTTACGTCACTTTGTGTGATTATCCACTATTATGTGATTATTGTATGGGTGTGTTTATATATTATGTATTTGTTTTATTTTAAATGTTGGGCAAAACATCTTCATGCATCGGTAATAAGACAAACGCGGGTATTATTATTAATGGTTAACGTATAGGTCTTTATAGACATTGACATTGAGTGAGGCGAGCAGTCTGCTATCGCTGATACTCTGGTAAAGAAATTCCCGCATAAATATTTTACATAGTACCTAACTACCGGACGAATAATAATAACAATAGAGAAACTATTACCCTCTGTGAAAACTTGCACCTATTGAACGTGTTTTTGGATAGTAAAATTGTACCTTATATGTTTAATTTGTATTATATGCATGGAATTTTTTAATATTTCAAAAAGAATCTGGGTTTTTGTTATAAACCCAAATACAACCTTATACATCTTTCACAGTAAGCTAAAAGCTTGTGTCGTGAAAGGGGAGTTTGCCGGCACCTGGGATCGAACCACGGTCCTCATGTGCACGAGGCTGAGACTCAACCTCCAGGATATCGACGAACTCAATATATTTCGGCGATGTTCAATATTGTGTAAATATTCCGATAAATAATATTTAATTAAAAAACTTTCTCTATATGAAAAATTTATTTTCCGAATAATATTTTTTCCGGGGAGCGCCCTGTAAAAGGTAGGTGTTCGAATCAATACACACATTTTACATCTTAAATTCAGCAATGAGGTTTGCCACCTATCCTGAGAGGATAGCTTGCATGTTTATTTCACGCAGTTGGTCTGTTGGCTACCCCATTTGAGAGATATGTCGTGATTTTATAGTACTCGGTATATTAAATGCATGTAATAAACTATAAATAAAACACTTATTTAGTATATCCATTGTGACTTTATTAGTAGCCAGCCGCCTTTCAAGAGCTTCCGCTCTCATCCGAGTCGGCTCGCGACCAATAAACTCACAGTGGAAGTCCTAAATAAGTGTTTTATTTATAATACAGAGTTTGTCGGTTGCCTGGAGGTAGAGTCTCGGCCTCGTGAACATGGGGTCCGTGGTTCGATACCGGGTGCCGGCAAACTCCCCTTTCACGACACAAGATTTTAGTAGCTTACTGTGAAAGGTGTATAAGGTTGTATTTGGGTTTATAACAAAAACCCAGATAGGTATATCTTTTTTTTTAAATTAACATGAACTTTCACCAAGAACCGTCGATCGGAAATTTCGACTTGTAATAAACGTTCAAGCCGTCCTCGTGATACCAATAAACGTTGACGTAACGTTGCCATAAATTTCAAACTGATTTAGCTTTAAATAAAAAATATCCTGGCATATTAAATAGTAAAAAAGCATGAAATATATTTTTTGTATGTGTACTTGGTATAATTGATGCCTACAGACAGCATCATTTTATTTAACGACCTATTACAGAGGTCAAAAAACTAACGTAGAGCAGTGGAATATTTTGTTTACGTTTTAAAATTAGAATATTTATGGAATTTCGGATAAAAACGAGACTGTATGGAATCTAGTAGTAGGTAGTTGTTTTGTTTGGTAGTATAATATTATTTTTGTATGTGATTCCATATTATTATCCATTTACTAACAACTATAATACGAATATATACCAAAATCTCACACCGCGACATTTTCTCATAAATAAAGAGACCAACAACAATATGACCTCGTGTTTCCTCCTTGTATTCAAAGCTGGAATAAACTGGATTTTACGTATTGCTATTCCCAAAATAATAACATCATAATTTGTACCTATGAAGGTGGTTCTCGATGAACATTCACGATAAATTGATAGTAATTTGTTCGGTTGGTCTAAGGTTGATACTAAGCCTCCTCCAATTGGTAAAACTGATTACAATAATCAAATAATTATTTTTATGTAATTTTTTACTTTCCATCCCTTTGCATCATTTTATAGCAGGCCGACCTACTGCATATAATAAAGACAAAACTTATGTAAAAGCACATAAAGTGACTTCAGCTGATTTCAGCTTGAGAATAACAAACTCAGAATATTATTTTCACTAGATATAAGATGCTGAACTTCTTAGTTGATTGGAGATTTCTTTGATAACCATACGACTATTGTTTTTGAGTAGTTACAGATATTGAACAAATATTTTGTACCCCTAAGCTCTCCGATAGTTTTACCTATTATCGCTCGTAATAAATATGGCGATATTAGGAATATTGTTCGAAGAGGTTTAATTGGTGCAGAATCGCTTTTTTATATTTTGTAGCGCTTTTTGAAATCATACAAAATGTGACATTTTCAGTATTTCATGACATTAATAATTTCAACACTCTTTCCAGTTCATAAATTCAATATTGATGAAATACATTTAACGTGAATGACTTTTGGAAACGGACAATCTTACTTGCTACATATAAAAAATGCATTACTATGCTGAATGTCTCTCGGAATAATTTCACATTCTAAATTATTTTTTTATAAATAAAAAAAACTATTATTTCACATGCTTCTAACATTTTGTGTATAATCCGTTACACACGTTTGATTATATTTTTTGTACTCAAAATGCGCCCGTCCTTGAGTCACATGGTCCAGCCGCGTGATTCTCGCACGACCACGTTTTTCAGCAACACCCTCTCTTTTAAATAATATGTAGATATTTATGTATAAATTATTACCAATGAAGCTATTCAACATCAAATTTACGTATTTCTTAACATAATTTACTTATTAGAATAACACAATCATATATTTTAAATATTATAATACAAAACTAAATTTCATTTTATATTTTATACTTAGCGAACGAAGACAGCTAAAACACACATAAAAGCAATAAAAAGATTTGAAATTTTTGTCTAGAATAGAGTCGACTGGCGCCAAAATTTTTGCATTGCATTAATTAAGTCAGAATATGTATTGGATTCCTCTTTTGATAGTATTATGTAGATTTTTATGACCAGAATATATCGACTGTCGAGTTCCACAACTCAATATGTCGAAATTTTTGAAAGTTTAGATTAAATTGGTATTACAATTAGACTAATAAAAATCAGAAATAGAACAAAGGGTGTAACATTAATCAGGCATAAATATATAAAATAAAGTACTTACGTATAAAATTGCCAAAAACTTTTGGTCAAGATATTAATAAAGAAATCGAAGAAGTATCAAAAATATCAAATATTAAAGGTCAGTCAGATAAAAACTCATATGTCAATATTAAAATTGATATAAAAAATGACAAATATTAGAGGTCAGTTTGTTAAAATTCATATGTCAATATTAAAATTGATATAAAAAAATGTTAAATATAAGAGGTCAGTCAGCTAAAATTCGTAAATTGAGGTCATAGTATATTTCACTTCTTGTTGAGTTTTTATAGTATAATATAAATATACCAAAATTATAAAAATGCCGATTTCTTGAATATAAGACATTTCGATTTGCTGAGTTATGGAAATGGACAGTGGATAAATATGAGATATTTTTACATAATAGAATTAAAACATCTTGTTCAGTATCTCAGTCAGATTTAATTTAAACAAATCCCAATAAAATATTAATACACAGGCCTACTTTAATTAACACGAGTTAAGTATGAGTTTATTTTATTTATTACTTTTGTTAAAAAAATTATAAATACTTTTTAGAGTTTTAAATACTTTAGAGTATTTAAAACTCTAAAGTATTTTTTACTTATAAATTTTTTTAATTTAAAAATGGAGTTTTACTCATTAAGTGAAAACAAAATCAGTAGTATTACTTTTGTATTTGCATAGAATACAATAATATTATAATACATAATATGCATGGAATAGTTGTTATATAAAACGCGGTCAATGTACAACAAGAAGTGCTTATCGTGAAATATCTATTTTATAAATTAACCCCTTGTTGCAGTAGAGTCATTCATATCAATTCTCTCTATGTTTCCGATGGTTTTACCTATAATATTGATCTGGTTATGAATGAAATATATTGCATTTTTTTTAAAGTCAGCTGTAGGCTTTGCGAATGATCTACGTTCGAATGTACGAGACTTTATCTTCAGGAAATAATTGTTTGTTTTTTATAAATGTGGAGGCCACGTAAAATTTATTTATTTTTAAAAATTTCCATAACAGTCTTAAATATTTTGCATTAGTCTAAGCAAACAACTAGTATGTAGAAAATACGAAATTATAAGCTAACGTAAAGTCCATATTGTGGAAATAAAGAGTTGTGGACGTTAACGGTTGTAATTAATTTCGGAAAGGATTTTCAGGTTGAGTCCTTCAGGCGAACCTTGAGCCTTTGCAGTGAAAGAATTTGTATGAAGAGTATGGGTGACATATGAACTGACATTCCTGTTATATCCATGGGTTACAGGAGGGGTCAACCTTTAATATATTGCCAAAGATGTCAGTACTGATTTAGTGGTACTGGTGGAATTGATAGAGTTAAAAAAAAGACATTGCCACCCAAACGAATAAATAGGAGTCTTTGGACTCCTGAAATACCCAGGAAAAGAAGTTGTGTCAACATCAAGGTAATCAATCGATAAATTTTTATGACAATATGTGCGAAAAATAAAAATATTACCTAATTTTATTATTTATAAAAACAGGTAGGTTGGTTCACATGTAGGATAATAAATTGAAATATATCTTAAATGTATATCCCGTGATTTAATAAAACATAATAATATTATTTAAATTATGTAATTAAGATGTAAAGATTGAAATATGGATATACTGATGATGATAATAATAATAATATATGTAATCTTATTCTAGTATGGAATTAATATCACAATAAAAATCAATCAAAACCATCGCAATAATAATAAAAATAAAATATAGGTTTACATGTGTCTATGATTACTATTGTAACATGTATTATAGGAACATCGCAACTATTAGACGGGGGTATTGCGAATAAATATTTTATATTTTTAAATATGTGTGTATATATGTTAATTCATTTATAAAGATAGCTTAGTGCTATTTTTTTTATCATTTATAGAGATTTTGCCAGGCAAGTAATAGGAGTCCTTCTATGAAAACTTGTAATCTAAAAACTTATTTACTGTGTTGGTGTTTAGGTAGTAGAATTCCATAATTAAAAAAACAAATGTTTTCTTCTACCATATGCTCTTTATTGAGAGAGACGTCTTTCGTCTTTTAACGTTATTGTCAAACCTTATAAGACGAAAGATGTCTTCCGCAATACAGAACATATAGTAGAAGAAAACATTAATAATTGTTTTATAATTTCACTTATTTTGACCGTTCTTCTAATTAATAATATCAGCTAATTTATTAATGGAGATATTAGAAAATGTTCTTTATATGACTAATTCTGACGTCTCCTACAAGTCAAGTGTCAGAAAATTAGCTGTATTTAATAAACATCAAAACTGTCCGCTCCGTGCTAATAAAAAAATAAGAAATTCATGAATTTAGATACACAACAAAAATCACATACGAGGGCATTCTTGAAAAAACGTTACACCTGTATTCAAAGTAGCCACCAAAATGGTATGTAAGTTGGCTTCTTTGTTTTACCTACCATCCCTTATCGATGACATTTGTGTGAAAGTGTTTTATTATCGGAAATAATTACTGGAAGAGACTATCAAAAAATATTTCTATTTTGAATATTTCTTTTGTCAATATTGCAGTTGACAATAATTTAGCTAGTTATTTAATTTAGTCACAAAAATATTGACATATTTTCAATAATTTTCGTTCTTATATATTTTATGTAAAGATGCTCGTTTAATGTTTACGCAATCCATTTTGTTTTCTTATGTCAATACGATCATTATTACCTGGGTAGAAAGCTAGTATCTAATAAAGGTATCTATGATACATGATATTAACACGGGTAATATGTCATGCTTAGACGTAATGTAACTATAAAGAGAGTATACATGTATTATTGGAAGGATTCATTCGAGTTATGAGGTCTTTAATTTTATAATCTAATTTGCACTTGAGTAGCCATCAATCCGCGTAGTCGTGATGTCTAGAATGTAAGTACGAGTATAGTATTATTTATTCTAGAGCCGACAAATCCCGAAACACACCATCTAATAATAATAATATATCTATGTGTATGAATCTATGTACGTAACTTACTTCTTACTCTTCGTATTCCATCTATTGTGGGTAATCGGGGATAGTGATAATAAAATAATTCGTTCATAAATATCTTTGTATTTATGTAATTCACAGTAATTAGCAATCAGTGTGGCGCAGAGATAATGCTTTTGCTTTTGTGTCACAAGTTCCCGGGTGCATTTCCCGGCAAGCGCAAAATGAAAAATGATCTTTTATAAATTTTCCTGGGTCTAGATGTGACATGTACATAATATAAATGTGTGCTAGGTGCATTGTGTTTACGTGTTTTGTCGCGCAAGTACCCACAATACAAGATTCATTATATTAGTTTAGGACTATCTCAATCTGAGTAAGATTGTCCTTATGTGTGTTACTATTTTTATTGATTAGACAAGATAGAAGAAAAATAATATACTTTATATACCTACAGTCTTATCCTTTGAACAAGTTTTTGAGTTAAACAATTTACTAACTTCCAATAGCGGATCAGTACTTGTAGGGTTTTGACCTCTGAAACAATAAATATCCAAGCTTTTCGATCCTGGACAATGGATTGTCAGCTGTTTGTAATATTACTTGGCCCCTTCGAACCACCCGTGAAAAAATTATGAGGCATAATATACAATAAAAATGTGAATAAACAGAAGTTTTCGCCTCCTGAAATATCTAGTTGTGTTGAAGTTCTTTCTTCTTAGTATTTAATGCAATTAAATAAGTCTTTGTCTTGTTCTGCCAAATGGTTTTCTGCCTTCAAATACATCTTTCTGAATATGCTGAGGACCAGTGGCGGGACTAGACTTTTGGTATAGGGCATGCGGTTTGTGTAGGTGCAGTAGGTAGAATTTATTATAATATGTACCTACCTATGTTAGAAACCAATTGTTGGCCAAAACCTACTTTCTGTCCACAATCATCCAGATAGTTTGGATGACCCTCTTTTACAATATACCGTTTTAATGACACCAACATTTGAACAATATAAATATCATTATATGAAAAAAAAGTTACTCAATTTGCGCAGAATCACGTTGAACGGGGGAGGCTTATTTCTACCCTATACCTACTCCAAAGAAGAGCTATAAAGGGTGAAAGACCATTTGTTAAGAAACTCTTATTGTAAAAAAAATCAAATAACAAATATAAATATTGAATATAATCAAAAGCATCTCTAAATGTACCTAATCTTTTGAAACTGAATACCTTCTTTCCATAAGGCAAGGCACCCGCAATCGAGTTAATTGTGGTACTCAATACTATTTTTCATTATAAATTTTAAACTTCTACTATCCGAAACACATACAATTTTACAAATGTTTGGATTAGAGAAAAATATCTAAAGATAGTTACAGTATTTCTAAGCAATAAAGTGGAATAGTATCGTAATTATAATCATAAAATTATACACCACACACATTTATAATTGTTAACTTCAAGTTATCAATTTTTATTAAATATCAATAATATGTTAAGAAAAAAAGTTAACATTTGTTAATTTTTTTTAGATAGTATTATTTTCCAATTAATTTTAATTGGAAAATAATACTATCTAAAAAAAGTCTAATTTATAGTAAACTTATATATAAAAAAAATATCAACAATCAGATGCAAATTTGAAAATAAATTAAAACCCAAAAAAAAAAACAATACATTTGGAGATACATGGATTTTTTTGTGTTTGTGTTGAAATAAAATTAATAATAATAATTATGTTAATTTTTTGTGCAGTCACTAGAACGAATAAAATATTTTAGAGTATGTCTTTGATTTTATAAGAAATTCTGCTTATTGATTAAACATCACATATGAAAAGAATTAAAGAAATAAATTGAGTTATGAAAAATATTAAATAATATTACAACTAATGACAACACCTACGTAAGTAAGATATAAATAAAATTTTAAGTAATGACAAATATATAAAAAGTATCAAGATTTTCATCTGCATCCTCTAATTGAATGAAATTGAACCTCAATATTATATCGCGTTAACATGAATGTGGTATCTCAATAAACACCTTTCATTTTACCGCTATTAGATAAATTTACAAAATGAACAACTTCAATTCATCAAAAATAATTTATTAAAAATGACACAACCGAAGCCCAATACACATAATAAAATATAATATTACTGTCTTATGCAGTATGCACTAATACATACAAACCTTTCCGAAAAGCAAGCTTCTAGACCCCATATATATTGTACCACTACACATGCATGTAGACTTGTATTTGTGTTAAAAAATAATATTATTGCTAACGTACTTTCCCTGCGTGTGACAGAGAACATAGAAGCTCCATATGATGCAACGAAACAGAACTATTTTTGGGAGTCATACCTACTAATGTATCTATGGTAACAATTGAACTGAAGTTTGCAAAGGTTTGCGGACATTTTGCGCGAAATTTAAATCAAGGTTAATTTGCTTTATGGGTGCATTAGAGGTCACATAAATTTGTCTATGTTAGCTATTGACCTGAAGTTCGCAAAAGATTTGCTATCGTTTGGCGGTGAATTCAAATCAATTTAAACTTACTTCGTCGTTTTTTTAGAAACTTCTTTCGATAATTATAGATTTATTCCTTGGGCATGCTTTGCTTTTTTGCATGTATGGAAGGCACGCCACTGCTGAGGACATAAAGATGATCCATGGTAATTTAAATTTCCTAGATATTACAGTGCGTATGGCTCCATGTTGTCGGATATATTGATGTGAATGTTTGATCAAAATGCAACATTTTTATTTCTTGTGGTAAATTTATATCAAGTAGGTGATAAAAAAGAGAATACTGTTATCATTATTTGTAATATCTAATATTTATATTTATTTATATTGGCACGAAGAGGACAGTTTGCATGTTTCTTACATGCAGCTGATCTGCTGGCTACCCCACTTGTGGGATATGCCGTGATGGTAT
Organism: Athripsodes cinereus; assembly: GCA_947579605.1. Taxonomy (NCBI): domain Eukaryota; kingdom Metazoa; phylum Arthropoda; class Insecta; order Trichoptera; family Leptoceridae; genus Athripsodes; species Athripsodes cinereus. The sequence continues at coordinate 8,949,416 of OX388309.1, forward strand.
AGTAGTAGTAGTAGTAATATCTAAAATTTAGATCTACATAAAAAATGCATTTGATCTGGATCTGAAATATCTAAATTTTGTATCTGCATAAAAATTTTGGACATGTGAATCAAATGGATGAGAAAAGAATAACAACGAGGATATACAGATCTGAAAGAGGGGTGACGAGAAAGCGTGGTCGCCCAAAAACCACGTGGCTTGATCATATGGACAAAATTCTCAAGGATTGTTGAGTAAGTGAAATGGACGTACCTATGTGCATTATAAATTGCATGAATGTAAGGGAAGTGAAAGAAATATGTAACGATAGATCTGTATGGCGTTCCATTCCCTCTACCTATCCATGAGGGTATTGTATAGGTAACAGTAAATATGAAAAAAATGATCTATGCAAAAACATCATCTATATTTTGCATTAGATCATGATGGACTTACCAAAGTATGTGTATAATTGTGTTGCGTGTTTTAGTTATTTTACGTGCATGATTTTCATTTTTTTGGTAAATACATAATTATTGTGTTACATTATATTTATACTATTATGGCATCTCCCACAAATGAGGTAGCCAGCTGGCTAACTGCTTATAATTAATACGAAACTGTCCTCTACGTGCTAATAAAAACTTACAACATTCAGAATGGTTGGCATACAAGTTGTATGTTATCCACAAGAATTTATTTGTTGATTTGATGGTCATTTCATGAGCAAAGCCAAGTAAAAGAATACTAGTAATATAATATAATACAACTTATACCTATATGTATGTACTGTAGTAATAATATTACTATATACAGATACACCACACAGCACACAAAGGTTCAACGAACGACAATGTTTGGATAAAGATGCGGATGCTTACTCCCGTCTTCGGCATCACGTTAATTATATTCACGTGGTAATTGAAAATAGTTCCCTGGGGAAAAAATGATAATCATCTTATATTATTTTCAATTTTACTTTCATTACGGTTCTCGATTTTTTTTATAAAGTGTCATCAGTGCTGAAGCGTGAAAAGTCTGACAAGTCCAGGTTGGTCTTGAGATGTCGTCTTCTTTCTTGTGGTGGTGGTTGTGCTCCTTATTACTAAGTCTGGCTTATATATTACTAGTGTAGTCTAACCCAGCTTCTTTCGGCAAATAAACACGAAATAGAAAAATTAACATTTACAGATAGCATAAATACCTACTTCTTTTAGAAATTGAAAATCATTCAATCGTGGCATGACGATGTTTTCCACGGATGGGGGAGCCAGCGGACGAACTCCAAGTAATAAACATAGATGTAGTCCTCTCCGAGTCAATAAATGTTAAGACGTTCAGGATGGGTGGTTTCTGAATTCAAGGTGTTCTATATATTAAGTATACGCGATGTTTTACAGGATATTGAAATACTCACAGAAAAGAGCGGATGACCTACAGCACGGGAAAAAGAAATGACAAAAAACGGAAACAATTGTTTCAAAACTGGCACCACTATTTAGCAAATATTTTTGATATTTTTACCCTCATCTGATGCAAAGTATTTACATAAATAAGTCTTGTTTTTATTACTTGCAATGAATTGTAATGTTTTCATACAAACACACATTTTGGACAGTTTGCATCAATATAATAATAACATATTTTGCATGTTTCCATATGTTCAACAAGAAAAAATAAATAATAAAATATATGCAGGAGAATATATTATTTAACATAAATATGATGAGATGGTGTCAAAGAAATTACAGTTTCTTATAATCTCTGTTAATTTATAAGACATTTCTAATATTTTTAGCCTTAAACCTTCCCAAAGACGAGACCTGATAGAGAAAGAATATTTTTTCTATGTCTTGTCTAATTACGATGTCAATTAAGTACATAATTTAAACATGCATACGTACAGATTAAAATATCAATGTAATCCTTGATTCACATGCTGTGTTCTGAATATCATTATTTGTAGTAGTAGGTAGTTGTTGCCAGGATTATTAATCTGTGTACGTTCAAAAATATAAACATACATACATACATCATAATATTAATATGAGGTATCTACTACAAAACATTAATCAAAACATAATCTTGTTACACTAACTTGTAATCGCAATGTTGAATCACTTTTGCATGTTATTATGTTGTGATGAATTAGTTGATTCAATTTTGCATGTTATTATGTTGTGATGAATTAGTTGATTCAATTTTGCATGTTATTATGTTGTGATGAATTAGTTGATTCAATTTTGCATGTTATTATGTTGTGATGAATTAGTTGATTCAATTTTGCATGTTATTATGTTGTGATGAATTAGTTGATTCAATTTTGCATGTTATTATGTTGTGATGAATTAGTTGATTCAATTTTGCATGTTATTATGTTGTGATGAATTAGTTGATTCAATTTTGCATGTTATTATGTTGTGATGAATTAGTTGATTCAATTTTGCATGTTATTATGTTGTGATGAATTAGTTGATTCAATTTTGCATGTTATTATGTTGTGATGAATTAGTTGATTCAATTTTGTTTCTTGTTTCCGATTTTAGAATTCACAAACTTTATTCTATCCATCTATCTATAGGGTAGTCAGCAGATCAGCTGCTTGTAAAAAAACATTCAAGCTGTCCTCTCCATGTCATCAAAAATTAAGACACTGCGGATGGGTGGCAAACCTCACCGCTGAATTAAGATGTAAAATATTAAACATTATTCTATTTTATAATCATTTTTTTGTGTACCTAACCTCAATTTTTTTTTAATAGTGGAGAAAGCAGATACCTTATCTGTGAGAATTAAAAAAAGACGAATCAAAGGAAATGGATTAGAGTGAATTGAATTAAAAGTAAAAATGATTTGTAATTTTTTCGTTTGTGAAACCCATTTTCAATCTAAGAAATATTCTTTTTCCGTTAATACCGTTTTTTCTATGTTATAGAAAATTTAAAGATAAATAACATATGTTTCATCCAGGTGTCATCGCTGAATCTTTCTTAGAACATTTCTGCTTACTTACTTTTATCCCGTGGAGCACCCGGTAAAGAATTGGTCTCCCACTCTTCTGCGTAAGTTTTCGAGTGTCCTGTGAAAGGCAGGTGTTCGAAAAAATTAAGACATTTTACATCTTAAATTCAGCGTTGAGGTTTGCCACCCATCCTGAATGTCTTGATTTTATACTGGCACGAAGAGGACAGTTTGCATGTTTCTTACATGCAGCTGATCTGCTGGCTACCCCACTTGTGGGATATGCCGTGATGGTATAGTAGTAGTACTTTTTGGAACTTAAATTCCGAAAAAAAAATCAAAAGCTTTTACAGAAATGAGAGGAAAGCTTAATAATTCTTTTCCTAATACTTCATAGATAATCGTTATTATAATATTCAAAAGATTGGAAAAAAATATTAGTGAAATTTATGATAAAAAATATTTTCATCTGAAGTTGATATTAAATATTAAATCGGTGAAATTTCTTAAAAGTAGGTATTCAATTCATGAACTAATTACATGTTATTTTATTCTATTAATGCCCCGCTTCTGCGCCTGGCAACAGAGATTATTTTCTATTCTATGAGAGATAAGAAGACGCTTTGACTGATAAGGCAGATAATATCTAATGGATTTTTATACCCCACATGAACAATGGGGTTATAGAACTCACGATCATACGCCAGGAATAATCACAAACTACAATACATACAATATACGCACCTATTACAATCATGAACATACCTAATGCGATACTCACACAACATGAAGTATGACAGCCATAATACAGTGCCTTTTACTCCTGTAGATTATATTACGGAATTACCTCTAGATAAAAATAATAGTTTGCAATGTTCAGCATATTTCTTTAATCCTTAATACACAGAATCTACATATAATGTATTTGTATAGTCAGCTGTCCAATTTCTTTTTGTCTTCTCAAATTCCAATTTAGGCAGGCGGAGGACAGGGCACGGTGGAGGAGTTTGTCGCTTGGTTGGGGTCATGGTGGTCACGATCCTCAGCATTGAGGGACCGACTTGGAAGAAGAAGAGAAAAATAAGAAGTCCAATTTCTTGTCAACATCAAACCGAGAAAATTTTCAGTGACCATACCAATTTCAAAAATTGGATGAGGTAATAAAATTTCTTTGTGTTGGTAAATAGAGATAATATATTATTTTTGTACCTTATGAATCATTATCAATCATACAATGAATATATTTGTATATTATTAAATTACATTCACTCGTATCACTGAAACATTTATGAAGCAATAACAGTGATTCAATCGTCAATCATGTCTTGTTATCTGAATATTGTACTCTAATGTAGCGAAATGAAATAAATTCAAATTATGTTCAAGTTATTATGTATTTTCTTTTCATGCGTTGAATAGTACATACTTATATAGTCTCCCGTTTGAACCTCCACAATCTTCTATTATTCGGATTCCTTGATGATATCATTAAAGAGTTAAATAATTTGGTCTGGTCTTATCCATAACACTAAGCGTAATGATTCGTCTAGATATAGAACTTAAGTTAATAATTTGCATCTTGATGGGTATCTATCTTCTTAGATAATATTTTATGGTATTTTGTTGTTTTTATTTGCGACACAATCCACTGGATTTTTCTGCAACTCGTGAGGTTTTTCTTTTCCACTGCTCCTAGTTAACTACCATACTTCCCATATTTCTCTACTTAATCCATTCACTTACATGTTTTTTGGTTTGTTTCTGCTATTTTTTTCCTTCAGACTTAGTAATGATAATGAGCAAGTCTGATGTTTTGCCAATCTTGTTTGCTAGTTCTTGGTTAACTATTTTAATAAATTGCTTATTATGAAATAAAATGTTATTTTTTCTAAGTTCTACCATACATACTGGCTACCCCACCTGTTGAAGAATCCGTTAGCTATTTCAATTTCAATTTCATTACTAATTATTCCATTATTATATTTTCTTTCACAAACAAACAGTTATAGCATAAATAACAATTCACAGACAAATCAATTACAATTAGTAAACCAGCAAAAATGAAAGAGGTTTGATATCGTTTGCTGTGTTTGAAAGGGAAACATTAAAGGTGTCAAAAAAGAAACAAGGAATGAAGCATAGTGTGTGTGTAAAGCATAATGTGTCCAAGTTTTCAATAGTGGAAGAGTGTTATATTTATAACGCTGGTATTAAAGTATAATAATTAGTGTTTTACGTACTGATTTTATTTATGTTGTAGTAAATATGCAGCACTTAGCAATATAGTGTTACAAACATGTAAACTTTTCTACTTCATTTACAGAGGCGATAGAAAGATAAAATGTCTATCCGGTTACTTTTGTACTGTCTACTACTTAGTTTAAAATAACCCTTGTTACTTATTAATATTTTAACAAAGAATTAACTTCATCACATGTTAATTCGTTAATTGTCCATGTAATATAATAAACAGTCAATTACAGGAAGATAAGGTAGTATCCCGACGATCCACCTATAAAAAGTCTTTTCTTCTTCTATCAGTTCCGTATCAGACCCTCCCCCTGACGTTGACGATCACTCTGAAGAATGCTTCTCTGTCTCGCGCTGTGCGGACTGTGTAGGTATATTACGCAGCCACTTCATCTGGGACATAATTTTTAGCAGTATTCAAGTTTTCTTTTTATTATTTGATCGAAACTTTTGTTAATGATAAGTTAAATTTAATCACTTATTTACCGGAAGTTAATTAACTGGTTAATCGTTAATGCCCAGCACTACTGCTAGTAGTAATTGTATATAGATATATAATTTATCATAATAATTATACGGATTATAGTCATCATTACTTGATTTATTAGTACACCACAATATATTATGTAAATTATTATACCAACGTCCTGGTGAGAAATGCAAGGAAATTGATCCTACATATTTTATACATTATCTTGATTTAAACTTCCCGATTTGATAAACCTTTTCAATGAACTCTTCAAATTAAATAGTCCTTGTAACTTTTATCTGGCAATCTCCTCCCACTGCATCCCTTGTGGAGTGCAAAGGGAGGATGGATCGCTAATACGATCCGTGCTTGGACAAGTATACATTCGCTTCTTCCACATTCACTTATTTCTTTATACGTGTTCGTCGATAACTATTCGTCAATACGCGTATTTACTTGAAAATCGATCACCGTGGTCAAGCTACGCGATTTTCAACTGTCAGTGCTTTCATGCAATCCTTCGTTCAGATACATACCCTTTCTCCTCGTATTTTTTCAAAAAAGCTACCAATGATTTTTAATAAACTAATAACTGAAGTACTTAGGAGAGCCGGAGCCAAAAGAGAGCTGTCGTCAAATGTTAAAGTGAGGAAGGTCTCATATTTGAGTCACGTGCTGCGTGGAGAAAAGTACCGTCTCTTCCGACTTATATTGGAGGGCAAGATAGAGGGAAGATGGGGAGTTGACAGAAAGCAGTCCTGGCTACGCAGCATTAGAGAGTGGACCAGAATGAGGACGGTGGATGACCTGTTCAGGGCAGCACAGGACAGGGAGGTTTTCGCCGGAGTGACCTGACGTCGGGGGGGACCTGACATGACACAGGACGAAGAAGAAGAAGAATAAAAGAACAGTACAATATCTAAAAAAAAGAAGTTGTCAAGAAGCCAAATTTTGATATGTATTGCTTATGTGTGTGCGACTATTTTTACGCTTCTTTTCTACGTTTTAATTTTAATAAGATTCATAATATATTATAACAAACACTAGCGTTACAATTCGTGGTCATATAAAATTTAATTTTGTATTGCAACATGTATGTATTGTATGTAGATATCTGTAACGTACTGACATTGATGCAATAATAATAATATATCAACAATACTATCGAGACTTATTGTTTCTTTATCGCATTCATGATATTGAATTCAGTAAAGGTTATCTTTATACGACTCTTAACCCATTACTATACGTTTTCGCACCTGCCTGCTCTTGAACGGTGTTTTTTTTTATATGATACTAGCTAAAATCAGGACCCATATATTGGACATAAGCCAATTTAAGGCTTTGGAATGCGGCTATATAAACTTTTCAATTGTGTTTTCTTGAATGTCATTTACCTACTTTAGGTTATCAATTTAGGTTATCGAACTTTAATATTCTCTACTTATTTATTTTTTTATTTATTCTTTACTGTATTGATTACGAACGAATTCACAAAAAAATACATTTAAAACAAATACAATCAATATACAGAGGGCGAGTTTATCGCAGAGTCGCGATTTCTTCCAATTAACCCAATTTAATGTAACTTTCAAATAAAGAAAATCTTAAAGAAAGGAAAGAGGAGGCACAAAGGAGAAGAATAGGTGAGAAAAGGTGAAGAATGGGGAGCAACCTTATTCTGAAAGGCAAACTATTCCAACAGCGAGCACCGTGAACAGAAAATGAGTTTGTAAAAAAGTTTGAGCTATGAGCTTGTATCGCCAGAAGACGCTCGCTATTGGATCGTATCTGTAAACCATGACTTGAAAGATACTCAATGAGATAATATGGCGAAGACGTAGAGTATAAACAATTATAAACGAGTGATGAGACATGGAGATCTCGTCTTAAAAAATAAATACAAAATACAAATTTTAGCAGAGTAATAACATTTGGCCGCTTGTATTGAAACTGAAATCCCAACAAAATTAATAACGACCCTTTACATAAGAAAAGGGGATATTACCGTAACGAATCATTATAATATCTCAATGAATGGATATGAACAAAGTTTGGAAGGCGTCTGGACTCAGCATCAGGACAAAATGTCGCTTGTTCAATGCGTGCATCATCCCAATCCTTCTATATGGCTGTGAGTCTTGGCACTTAACCAAGGCTCAAGAGCGGAACATAATAAGCTTTGAAAACAAGTGTCTTAGAAGGATTTTGGATGTCAAATGGTATGAACATGTTACAAATGATGCTGTGCGCCGGCGCACCCAGCAGAGACCTGTAATCTCCTTAATACAGGAGAGACGATGGTCCTGGTTGGGACATGTTTTGAGACTGCCCAATGATAGTTGGCCAAAAAGAGCACTGTTCTTCCGTCCGCAGGGGTTCCGTCGGCCCGGGCGTCCCTCTTTCACAATACACCGTTCCTATGACAACGATATCAGAGCGCAAGGAATGTCGTGGAAAGAGGTGACGCAATTGGCACAGAGACGCTCTGAATGGAGGAGGCTGGTTTCTGCGCTGTGCTCCCGAGAGGAGCGTTGAGGGCGATGATGATGATGATGATGAATGGATATGGGCAAGACTCGTGGATCCTTGATCTAATATTTACTCATTTCAAAAGTAAATGAAGTAGTTCGTTCATTCATACCACCACGCACCACGGTATCTCTCATAAGTGAAGAAGTCAGTGGAACAACTGCATGCAATAAAGATGCAAATCATCCTCTTTGTTCCAATAAAAATTAAGATATTTGGAATGAGATTTCAGAATTTATATTATTAAATTAGCTTTAAATAAATAAATTTATCCATTGTTGATTACCTTTCACTTAAATTTATATTTTTATTTTTCTTTAATAACAATTTGTACTACGAGTATAATATACATAATTACTCCCTTTTAGGCTAATCTGATGATAACAGCGGAAGCTCTTGAAAGCCGGCTCGCGAAGTCATTGTGGAAGTACTAAATAAAAAATGTTTTATTTCTAATAAGTAAGAAAATGATAGTAACATAAGACACGTGCTATGATATGAAAAACTCTGATCATGCATAATAGATATATGTTCGTTTTTTTATGAATGGAGAAATGGCTACATTTTAAATTTTATCACTTATAAGGAGAATTATATTTCTGTTTTTTTATGTTTCTTACTTCATTGAATCATTTTTCAATGAATGAAAAATGTAACGTGGAAAATAAATAATGTTTTGACAACAAAATCGTGACTTTTGAATGATGATATTTTTGTTAGTTGCCAAATTTTACTATCTGGTAATTTATGTTTCTTTTAGTAAAATTCTTATCATTATCAACCCCTCGCCAATGCTTCTTTCGGGTATACTGAGTGAAAACAATTATCTTGGATGTACACAAATTGATGTGATATTTTCAGTCATATTTTCCCCTAGAGATCCAACCACTCAAAGACAAATTTAATGAACTGCTTCTTCTTTTGCTGCGAGCTTCGGGTCTACTTTAGTCTACATTTGGTGTAGGTACCTACTGTGAAATACAAATACACAGTTCAAGCAATTCGACACCTATTCAGATTATTGACATCTGTGTGGTTATAGAAAAATAATGCTAGACTTGCATTTCTACATCAAATCCTAACTCATTCAGTATCTTATCTGCTTTACGTGGTAACGTATTCAAACGTAAAAGAGATTTCTTTGCCTGTTGCCGTAGTATCTTAACAGCTTAACGTGGTAACGTATTCAAACTTAAAAAGGATTTCTTTGCCTGTTGCCGTAGTATCTTAACAGCTTAACGTGGTAACGTATTCAAACTTAAAGGGATTTCTTTGCCTGCAGCTTTACGTGGTAACGTATTCAAACGTAAAAGAGATTTCTTTGCCTGTTGCCGTAGTATCTTAACAGCTTAACGTGGTAACGTATTCAAACTTAAAAAGGATTTCTTTGCCTGTTGCCGTAGTATCTTAACAGCTTAACGTGGTAACGTATTCAAACTTAAAGGGATTTCTTTGCCTGCAGCTTTACGTGGTAACGTATTCAAACGTAAAAGAGATTTTCTTTCTCATTGCCGCAGTAGAACTTAGTTGTGTGATAGACTATCTACTATACAGCACTAGTAAAACCAACTTACTACACTACTATTCTCTATCATAATATTTCTACTCTTGTAGGTCACCGACCTGAAGAGCCGTGGGCGATGGTTTTCTATAATATTATATATTGTAATATACTGCGAGCCCGAAAAGCGATCACACCGATCTCCATCAAGTCGATGCGCTTCCGGATGATACGGGAAGGCAACCAGAAATCATCTTTCTTATAATATGTAGGTACGTAACAATATTATGTATTATCATCCGGTCGATTGAGTTTAATTAAAACGACCTCAGAGGAATCATTGATATTGCGTTGCTAATAAATCAATATGTTTACTAAGATTATAATTATTTTTACTAGTCTTTGACCCCTGCGTACAGCAACACAAATAATTAATCTTAAACTCTCTCGATGGCAAAAAGATAACAGGTATGTATAAGCAAAAACAAAACAACCTCCTTATGAAGTTAAATTAATTAGATTGATTTGACACATAAAACTATAGTACAAGACTTTCCACAAGGTGTAGAAGTTCCCCAGGCGGGATTTGAAACCGCAGCTCACCCTTTCCGTGAGGTGTGCTTGCCTTATTAAAACCACAGGTAAGAGAGAATAGATGTTTCAGAATACACTAAATAAGATGACATCGTCTCTCCTTCTTTATCTTCACTTTCGTCTTAATCCCATTTATTTGGGGTCAGCTTTCCATCTTCCAAATCCTCCGGTGACTTTGTCTCTCCTATACCTACCTACCTTATATGATATTGTAGTTTCTGAAAAGCAACTGATGGAATACCTACAAAATAGACACATAAATATGAACAGACTCAAATATTTAGACGTTGATAACAACTATATTTATAATCGATGTTATGTAGAGATATATTATTAACAATAGTAAATATCTGCAAAACATTTCAATAATAATTAATCAAAACTGAATTGGCAATGTCCTTCTGATATCAAATTGCTATCACGCAAATTTATTACAAACATCACATAGCGTACATAATAATATGTATTATATATGATCTCCGGTATGAAATTGTTTGAAATATGGTAGCAGTTTTAGATATCTTAATTTTTCAAATAGACCAGAAATGTCAACAACTAACTGCCTATTGAAAAAATGCGCTTTGTTGGTTCTTTCACATATTTCCAAGTCTTTCTTCCTGGGATAGTGAATCGCCAGCGTTCTTTGGATTTTAGCTTCTCCATTTCGATCTCTTTCGATGCCATCTAATGGTTTACCGTCCCTGGTATATTTTATAGAAGGCACTGAGCTGTCTTTCATTACCGTTTTTGACGATGTAGCCAATCCATGCCAATAGTCTGGATCTGCAACGTTGCTCTCGATAAAACCTAAATACAATCTTACTGTTACCTTGATCTGAATCCTACGACACGCGAAAAGACTATAGTAAAAATACGAGCATACCAATCATACGTAAGATTTAGACCAAGACAAGAGTAAAATATTATTTCGATTGTGTCAAGACGAACCTTGCTGAAAATTCCATGGTTTTCTTAGCATTTTTTCCCTAAAATATTTAAAATAACTATGGTATGAAGTAAACACTTAACTTTTTATAAATACACACTATATTTTATAAATGAGTAGACAATTGTTTCGTCTTTTACCAAGACATTATCAATACTAATATAGTGTGTATTTATAAAAAATTTATTTATATTAATTTATTATTGTTTACTTCATACCATAATGGATAATACGCAAAAAGTTACGGATTATATTAAATATTAAAATAACTATTTGAACCTTTTATATTCTAATGACAGTTTCCATCACAAAAGCTATTATAAAGTCATATTAGATGATAAAGAATATTTTAAATTTTATATTAAAATTCAGAAGACATTATGTAGAAAACAACTGAATTTTTTGTAATAATACTGCACAGTAAAATATTCATAGATTTGATAAAAGGTTTGACAATGACCATAGATGTATAGATTATGTAATTTATTAATTTGTCTTTGTCAAAAGTTTGAATAATATCTCTAATATTAACAGAAGAAGCTAAATTTGCTGAAATACTATAACGATACTGTTGGAAATAATCAAATCTAAATTGTTTAATATTCAATGTGAATTGAAACGATAAATTAGGCACTCATTTTTTAAAGTATAGATGTAGGTAATTTGATTAGTTCAAGAATATTTACCAAGAAGTATAATTTATGCATTTCTGGAATAAATTAGTCGTCACAAATGATACAGAGTACCTACTCAGCAAACACTTGCAGTCTTTGTAATACAAGGAGTGATAGAGGTCTTGGTTGGATCACACTGATTAAAGTTTTCCAAAAAAGAGTACTGCGTTTTTTAATAATATCTCACCTTGCGCATTTTCGATCTAAAGGGTGAAATCTTAATTAAATTTTACTTTACCGAATGAGAGAATAATCAATAAAATTGTTAGTTATTGGAAAACTTAAAAGAACAGGCTATAATGGCCGGTCTACACTCTATCATCTTCATTCATTTTATATATTGGTAGGTACTACGTAATTTCATTGGTTTGATTCGCAAATCATACACGAGTGTATACATATTATATTAGTGTGTACTTGTTTTGTACGTTTCTTTAATTGTACAAGAAGTTATATCTATATCTATAACTAAATATATTATTTAGAACAATCTGAGTCTATAATTTTCTAGGCCAATGGTGCCCTGTATCAAGAGCGTCTAATAAGAGATATAATATTGTTATGCAAAGGATATTGAACTCATTCAATATACTTTGAACATAATACGCATTACCTCTTCTATATTATATGTATTATATTATTTCCTCATGCTATATCCCAAATGGGGTGTACAGAGAAGACAGAAAGCCCATTTATTATTTTTATCTAAACGTATTTTTCTACGTTTCATCTATTCTTCCAACCGTTAGGCCTTACAGTGACCCTCAATCAGATAAAAGAAATTAGCATCGTTTTGATTTTATATCCGACTAAATTTTTTCCAGATTAACATATCTAATCATCGATTATTTTTAATTATTTTTATATAGATTTGTAGTATTTTACAAAATTAATTATTTGCATTTTTCATACGAGTTTTACATGTCACAAGTACCTACTTAAATTTTTACTAAATCAAATGTTTTTGTGTTAACACTTAGGAAATTCATTATAATTTATGAATCTCCTTTGTTGATATACCCATCTCCTTCCCTCTTATCAAACACCCTCAACTCCGCCCTTTCTCCCCCACCTTCAAACTCCCCCCCACCCCTAGTATAAGTTAGTAATAGAAAACAAACTCACTACATTTGAACTTAAACTAATTAGTCCTCCTGATGACGCCTTGGCGAAAACGTCTGAGGTGAATAAATTTAATTTGGAAATTATACAGCATTTTAATTAAATTTTTACGTTTGACTGATTTGTAGGTTCGGTTAGAGTTATTATTATTGTTCAACATTAAAGTGTCGTTTACGTGCCAATGCACCTCAATGCACCTTACAATTAATCAATTCTAGGACATTACATCCACATCATATAATAAATATAGATAAATACATGGGATTTTGGGCTCATGTCATCTCTTTATTATTACTTACTCTATGATTATTACCGTACAAATACGGTAATTACCGTACGTCTGGCAACGCTCCACCATAGATTAACACATTTTAGGTGTGGTTTACAGCGCGACCAGATTTGGTAGTTTCCTACTTTTTTGGTAGTTTACGAGGCAGTCAGCAGTGTTTGGTAAAACAGCTTAGTCGGTAATCGGTAGATAAAGTATCGGGTATTTGGGAAAAGTACCGATACTTAATGAAACAATAAAGTTGGTACAAATACCCAATACATTGTAGAAAAAGGTACTGTGAGAAAATATCCTTAAGAAAACCGAGGAGTTTTTGAAATATTTCAAATTCCTATACCATTTTGAAAATAACAGGGGGAGGAGGTAAAACTTTAAGCACGGAACATTTTTATAACAGTTGTTACAAATATCAGTTACATTGTAGAAAAAGGTACTGAGAGAAAATAATTTTCAAGAAAACCTAGGAGTTTTTGAAATATTTCAAATCCTATACCATTTAGAAGAATTTGATAGTTTTTAACCTCCACAAGCAGTAGTTTTGTAAAATAAAATCTGGTCACACTGGTTACAGCACATTCACAATAAATATGATGAATTTCATCTAACTCCTGGTTAATAAATATCATTAACCCAATTTTATTATAATATTGCATTTTATAAATTTGCATTTGCTGCGTATTACGGAAATAAGTGCATTTTTACATTCTTTTCTTCGAAATCCCGTGGAGCACCCGGTAAAGAATTGGTCTCCCACTCTTCTGCATAAGTTTTCGAGTGTCCTGTAAAAGGCAGGTGTTCGAAAAAAATAAGACATTTTACATCTTAAATTCAGCGATGAGGCTTGCCACCCATCCTGAATGTCTTGATTTTATATTGGCACGAAGAGGACAGTTTGCATGAATCTTACGTGCAACTGATCTGCTGGCTACCCCATTTGTGGGATATGCCGTGATGGTATAGTATAGTATAGTATAGTATAGTATAGTATAAATACATAGATTAAATAAGAATCTTGGACAAGGAGTCTAGTGTTATTTTATGCAAAATCACATTTATTGACAATCATTTCATTGTCATATCATAACTTGGGTGAAAAACTATATAATTACATGAATATAAGTAGAAAATTCATAAATTTCAATTTGATGCATTTGGACTTTTACCTAAATTATTTGTAAATAATGGCGTTTAATATTATACATAATATTGAATACGCGCACCATTGAAATATTGTATTTACTAGGAAATATGAGTTTTCATTTGACAATGAATAACGAAATATTCGAGTAAGTAAACTTTTTAATTTGATCGGGGTTAGCTTTGGATGTGTCTAGATAGTCAGCTTAGATATAGATTTCCTTTGAACGGCTGATCCAATAGTATTGAGTTCTCTCTATTGTGAATTTCACGAGAAGTTATAATAAACGCTTAATCATATAACATAAATTACCTTTTATATATGACGTACTTCATCTTTTAATACAAACTTAAATACTTAGGTACAACTATTGACATTTCATTACAACCGTTTGACATTATTATGATTGTCACATAAAATCATTAAAATGTAAATGATTGCAACAGAGCTTTTCTTATTTTATAAGTTTTCTTGTAAATACCTTTGCCAGATCGTGATTGAATTAATTGTTTAATTATTGCCTTATTTTTATTGCCAAAGAGAGAATGATCTGCATATTTATAACATACTACAGCTAACCAATTATATAACACAAATAACTGTTTTTCTCAATTTATCATAATAAAAATTTGCTTTGTCTAGAATCTTAACTTTAACAACATAATATTATTGTTATACCATCATAATATTTGAGTAACAACACAGCATGTAGTAGATTTATTTTGACAATGAGTTTGTAAGTCGAAACCGGGTTTCTATTATTAATAAATACAGTAAAACTTAAAACAGTATCGTCATCTCAATCAATATCTTTGTATCAGCAATGAGATATTACTAGCTATGGATAATCTCTCTGCCTATGCCACTTGGGATATGGTGTGAGGGTGTATAGCACTGTTATCACATTTTTAAAAAAAAAAGATATGTTTCTTCCTCCATGAGTAAAATGTAAATTTACCGTAAAATTTAATGTTAAGTTTTTCAATAGA
Organism: Athripsodes cinereus; assembly: GCA_947579605.1. Taxonomy (NCBI): domain Eukaryota; kingdom Metazoa; phylum Arthropoda; class Insecta; order Trichoptera; family Leptoceridae; genus Athripsodes; species Athripsodes cinereus. The sequence goes on from OX388309.1 coordinate 8,964,860, forward strand.
TGATGATGGTTACATTTCTCTGAATGAGGTAGAATTTATAGCTGGTTTGTTATCAATAAATAAGTGAGTTATGATTAAGAACTTCATATTTATATTTAGCTTTAAAAAGTGCTAACTCTCGACAACTCGTGTGTGGCATATCGTTTTAATGCGATAAACCTCAATTTGATAGACTTTAAAATGTTACTTTCAACAATATGTCAACTCAATCATTTTATGTGCTAAGCATAGAGAGAATAATATTTGAGTTCGTTTGAAAATGTGTTTGTCTGTATGTACTCAATATAAACTGTAAAAAGCCAAGACGAAGACAAAATATTACATTCATAAATAAAGCGTTTTCACTTCATTGTATTGAATATACCTACATATTAATAGATGGAGAAAAAAACATATATTATTATCGTGATCTGTGATTTCCATGGCTACCCCACCTGCGGGATATGCTATAATGGTGTAGTAATAGTATTCATTTCCGAATTTTTTATTTACGTGAAAATATTATACAGTATGTAATAAAAACTAGACCATGTAATCAAGAAATAATGAATTGCAATATTCACACTCTCACTCGTTTGTCAGAAATATAGCAAATGGAAGAATTTTTCATTAGAATATTGTAAGAATCAACGGGAGTCATAAAACTTTAAAAATGATGAACTGCTATTGTCATTATTCAAATAAATTGAAATGTGTGGGTTCGTGTATTACAAAGATTAAAATGTTTTGTAGAGGGATATATCGAGTAGGTAGTTGAGGGAAGAAACATTTTCCAAAAAATCTTGTTCATTTGCTGTACTTTCTTCAATTCGTACGTTGTAACTTTTCACACTTATAAGGTAAGTGTCAAAAGATAGAGAGGGTAATTTTAAAGTTATAATCAATCAGTTTATTATAAATAACAAGTCTACAAGTGGTTACCTCGTTTACAAGAGATGGTTTAGAAATAATTTTAATGTCGTTTCTTGAATAGTTTTGGTAGATAATCTCGCGCTAAAGTGTTGGCTTTTTCTTTGAAATATCTGGTTCGAATCAAATTGTTAACCTACTTCTCTTTGACAACACATAAAAGAGCTGACAGTCAATATATTAGGGCGTATTTGGGTTTATAAAAAAGTTAAAATGTATTCATCAAGGTACTCTACATAAAGACTGCATCGCATTGTGAACTACATACAGAAGTCTTTGTGGGCAAGGTCCTTGAATAGACGAGAAGATGTAAAATGGTCAACTGATACCTTTTTCCACACTAATATTGTTTTATAACTAAATTCAGCGCTCCCAAAATTTGGCATCCTGGGCAAATTTCCAGTCTACGCTAGTAGGGCCTGATAATAACCTAAGAACTCGAAAAACAACTCTCTCTCGTATTGCGAGTTGCGAGCAATAGTAGAAATAATAGAAGAGAATGCTTGTTTTAATTTATCCGTTCCAAAAAAATACAAAGTTTTATTTATTTACTTTAATAGATACAACAGCTTTAACAATGAATAATACAATAATATACATTTAATAATTTACATCGCCAATTAAAAGTTGACATCATTCCATAATATGTATGTGTGAATATTATTGGATTACGGAACTACTTCTATCATGTAAATCTGACGACCGGCGCTTCTTAGTCTAAATAAGTATTATAGATTATAAGACTAACAGGTGTTTCCCATTATATATTTATAGACACCTATGTACCTCCTACTTGTCTGCCTATTACTTATTTCAAATGACTAATGATATTTCAATGAGTTTACAACAGTTACACGTACAAACATAATATTATACTATATATATATATATATATATATATATATATATATATATATATATATATATGTATTATGTTGTAGTAATTAGACCTCACATCTTGTTGTATTGAGGTTGGTCAAGGAAATAGTGCATCGCACTTTTAAACTGCCTACAGAAATAATTTAATTACTTACTATAATGAATGAGTGAATGTCCCGTAGGGTTCTCATCAATGAATACGTCAAAGCCCACTCTTTTCTATAATTTTTTGCGAGTCCTATAAAACAGTGCTCCGCAATCGGTGTGCCGTGAGTCGAATACAGGTGTGCCGCGGTCAAATATAATGTATTTGAAATTTTACAATTTTCACTATGTATTTAATACATAATAATCAAAATATTGTATAGAATTACTATATTAAAAAAAGCATAAAAGATTCTCACGAGGCGGTATTGGCCGGCCAGCCCTTCAGGCTGCCCAATAGGGCCCGCCAAATAAAAGTAAATTATTAAATGTATAACGTGTACAAAAGTTTTGCTTAGAAGAGCGGATAAATAGAAGTCCCCCGACTTCTGAGATATCCGGGTATGGGATGGAGTCTTCAATATATTAAAAAAAAAAAAAATTTGTGTATCAATTTAATACCTACATACTATAAAATTGAGCTTTTGGTGTGCCGCGGATTTCTAGGAAGAATTTTGATGTGCCGTAGATGAGAAAAGGTTGCGGAGCACTGCTATAAAAGACATGTGACACATTTCGTGTAAGACATTTAAAATCTTATATTAAGCGATGAGGTATGCCATCCATCGTGAACATCTTGACTTTTATTGTTTCACATATATATACCTCCAGTTCGTCCGCTGGCTATATCAACTAATGTAAATGGCGTGATACTGTAGTATGAATGAATTTATATACAGATTATATTCGAACTATGACAAAAAAATATTCACCACATTATATTGGTCATTTCATTCATGATATCATTCCTTATTACATAGCTTATTACTTATTTATTGATTACTTATTACATTACAAACTATTATCGCATAAAGGTATGCAGAATAATGTAATACCATTACAATATGATTCATGCGTTACCTAATCCTGACGTGTGCTTTTGACGATGGTGAAATTTATTATAATATGACGAATTCAATAAGGTGACAATCATGGCCAGTCTAAACTAAAGTTCAACCATTTGAGAATCTATTTATTTATTTATTTACATATATTCACGGCCAAAGCCTTTTACATGTTAACCCCCTGTATACTTACAATACATGTATACAAAGGTACGATCACTCAAAAAAAAAGACACAAACAATTAGATTAATAGAAAACGAGAGTTTGACAAACAGTGTAACATCATCAGGTTATATTAATAAAAAAAAAAGTTCAAAATTGTCAAAAAAAATTTTTTTTTCAAGAATGTCTAATTATTGTTGGCCAAAATACCACTATTCCTTCCTGCGCTCCCGAAAGTTCAAGGGCGAAGTGAGTAATTGAGTGATAAGTAATTATTTCTCTTTTGTCTATTCATACATTTTTGATAATGGCTGAATGTCTGCTTAACATGGATTATTTATTATTATTATTTATATTATTATCATTTTATATTTCTGATGACAATTTTTTAATTGATACTATGTAATTTCAAAAATGGACATGGATATTAAACCAAGATATTGTAAAGCTCTTTTGAAGTGATATTATCACAATATGACGCTGTATAAATTGTCATATTATTATAGGTAAAACTTACTTATATATCTAATCCTGTCCATTACTGCACATAACCCACCCCCAAATTTCTCTAAATAATCTTTCTGGTTCTTCTTATGTCGTCACACCATCGTCTTACAGGTATTCCATTATTTATTGTGTTTTCACGAGTTCTCCGCTCCACATAAATCCGCATTTGCGATAAACTCGCCTTCTGTAGTTATAACGATGTACTTTAATTAGAATGTACTTCTCTATCAAATTGTATGTATTATGATCTTATAACATACACTTTATATCCAAAATTATTATTTTATTGTAGCAATTCGTAAATTTATAGTTTGAAGTGAATTAACTCTACCCGTTTCAGAAATTTGAAGATGAAAAATCAAAATTAAATCTGTAAAGAAGGGCTATTTTTACTTAACTTATCAGAGAAATCAGAAGACGGAGCAATAAAAAGAAAGGATTCTGGAAAGACCATATAAATCAGATATCTGACAACAGAATCGTTCATATCATTGCGAATGAGACACCAATTGGTTCACAGCCTCAAAGAAGTAACGAGGAAATCATGGACAGATCTGGTCTTCAACATCTCAAGGGCGAATAACTTGCAAAAAAATATAAATCAATGATCTACAATACGAAGAAGAAGGATAATAAATCTATTCATGAGTAGGTACCTATATTGCTAGAGATTAGGAACCTAATTTTGATTCAAATGTTGACTTTATATTAATATTTCTTTCAATATAATATATTATTTTAAATAATTATTATCACTTTGTGAGGTGACTTCATAAGTCTTTAAGTTCACAAAAGTCTAGAGTATACACGAAACAATAATAATTTGTTGAACTAGAGTATAATGACCTATTATAATATACATACTTACCCTAACATATTATACATTCTAACAATCCTGAGATCGTATCCAAATTTTGCCAAAATGACTGCTGATGCATCTCGATGGATATTATACTTCAAAGGTAGGTATGTGTTTTTTTTTTCTTTTTTCTAACCACACAGCTTTCGATTCAAAGATTCTGTCTAGGACTAGAATATCCAGTTTGATATGCAACATATAATATCATATTATAACTATGTAGTCTTCAATACAATACTTTTATATAAGATTGAACAGCATGCATGAATGTTAAAGGTAAGAAAAAATATATCAATTTTTGTGTATATTTAGAAAGATACCTATTATCAGTCATTAATGATATTTTTTCAATTTATTTCTCTCAAAAAAAAATAATTGTAATATTATTTTTGATTCAAGGATTTTCTTTTTTTGATATAATTTACCAAATAGGATACACAGGTAAGAGGAATGCTTAAGAGTGAATAAAAGAAATGTAAATATGTTTTTAATTGTTGTATTTTATAAATAATAATAAAAAACGTTTCAAGAATAATAATTCATTGAAGGAAAGATGTTACATATTACAATGCAATAATAATAATAATAAAAAACATCTTACAAGTAATAAAAATAAAACTTAATATAAAATTTCGAGTAAATAAATAATATAATATAAAATTTCTTAAGAGTAATACTTCTAGTTCTGGTAACCAATATATTGATTAATTTTTCACATTTCAATGGATACATCGATGTTGTAAATATAACAATAATATGAAATGTCCAACCAAATAATATATCTAAGATTGTACTATAAGTGTATTATTATATATTAAACTTTCAGGTTGAAGCATTTTTTTAACATTATTTTACAACCACGAAATATACACCATCGGATTCATCTGAACACATTCGATAAAACTAGAAGTAATAATAATTGTGTTAATTATAATTAAATAAAGTAAAAGTAAATTTAGATACTGATACAGACAGTTCATTTTTTTAATTAAAAAATAATAATTTGGTTCATAAATGCTTCTAATGATTTAATTTAGCATAACCCAATATGCATGCAGTGGAGTATTATGGCAATCGAACGTAACTAAAAAGATTAATAAAGTATTATACGTATATATTATAGGTATTTAAATACAACGGCTAAGAACAAGTCAACGAAATTCATAACAAACATAATGTTAATAAAATGCAATAAAGAAATGCTGACATTAATGGGAATATGCAATCAATAAAAATAATAACATGAGTTTACTTATAATTTAATAAGGTGGTACTGAGCAGTTCTTTTTCAAATAAATAATCACTAAATACTATAAACGATCGAAGAATTCATAGAAATTAATTAGATATAGTTTAGTCTACACCAATTAGTTAAATACATAGTAATAATAATAATAATATTCCGATGAAGTTCAATGATCTGTGTGATGAGAAATGTATAAAGCTAATTCAGGAGGAGACAGGCAATAATTAACATGATTAGGTGATGCCGGTGTAATGAAGATGATACAACAGACAGACATTATAATAATCTATATAAATGAGAATAATGACATGCGAAAATGTAGGAGAAATCAACACATTCTACATTTTAATAATAATGAGACAGAAACAAGAGTTTACATTAGATACAATAATAATTCAACAACAAAAAACGAGAGTTCAACAAAAAAAAACTCCGGTTCAATAACTTATCGGAGATTCTCCGTACCACGTGACATTACAGTGCGGCGGGTTGGGAAGGAAGGAGGAGAGTGGCAGCCGAGCAGGAAGCAATACTCACCTGCGGGGGAGGGGCGCGGAGGGAGTCTCTCAGCTGATCCGACCATCAACAGCTGATTGCAGTGGCAAACAGACAACACACATTGCCCGCGCCTTCCGTGCAATAGAGCAATATTCACATTATACATCAGGTACTCCTGCGCTGCGCCCGGCATTATCTGTCCAATATGAATCTAATCGGAAGATATGTAACTCGGTTTGATATGATGATAATTAATATATTATATCCTCAGCGTCTTGCATTAGGTATATTAGGCATAATATGTGAAATGTATTATGATAAATATTGTATAATGATATTAAATTGAGCTACATCAGTCATCAGTGAATGTGTGTTGAGAATTTCCCTTCATACAGCCACCGTCTTTTTCTACAAGATGATGTTTCACTGCTCCCTCTCATCGTCAATGATTTAAATCTAATCACACAGTACATTATTATTTTGTTATATATTTACATTCCACTTACATATTATTTATATTGTATTGGAATAATATGTAAGTTCTCCTTTCCTCCCCCTCAGTAAACTTCCGTCGGGTCTAATTCTGGAGGTGACATATTTGGTATTTTGCCCCGCGTTTGTAGTCTTGATGTTATTATTATTTTAGATTTTATGTATTATAAACTCGCTGTCTCCTTCCTCTTCAGTACATTCCAGTCGGGTCCAATGATTTAGCACTCATTTTGTCTTGATGATTCACTAACAAAGTTAAATTTAAATACTTAAAACTTAATACAGTCCAGTTGGATCTAAAGACTTGATATCCATATTGACAATGAACACAATAAAGTTTATATGAAAAACCGATGAGATCTTCAGTAGGTTCCTGTAGGATCCAATGAGCGACACATCTTGGCGGTTTTTATAATTCTTCGACAATTAAAAAATAATGAGAAATATAAGCTTAATATCTTATTCTTTCAATAAAGACCAGTTGGATCTAAGGACTTGATTTCCATGACGAAATATACCAAAAATATTGCAACCAATGCAACAGCCGGCAGCAATGTTTCAATACAATCCAGTTGGATCCAAAGATTTGATATCCATAATTAAATCAATCTTGAATATCTTGATAAGTTTCTAGAGGTTTTTTTTAGTATAATCCAGTAGGATCCAAACCTTTAAATTCCATGACGGTGTGCAATAATTGAATCAGCTATCCAAAAATCTTCAATAAAGTCCTGTTGGGTCCAGGGTCTTGATATCCATAATAACAGAGACACAACAGAAAGAATTCACTATAATAATAATATAAAGCACTCAGTCACCAACAGTGTGACTTGAATAATACGATGATACTTAACAAACTGGGAAGCGATGCAATTATTATTGAACTTTAGAGATCGATAAGTTTATTATAACACTATACAAGGCAGTACACCTATGCGTTGCGAGCGCGCGCGATGGAATGACTAGCGAGGTCGAATGCAGCGCCTTTTATGTGTTTACCAAACCTGACGAAAAACTACAACGCTCTTATCTTCATACTACACTCCACTTGGATGCCGCGTACGTCGGAGCTTCGCTGAAAGGCGACTGTTCAAATACTGAAAGCTGCTCGCGTTACTATATTCAACCCTTTATATAAAACACTATAATATAATTTATTTTTTTTTATATTGCAAAGGTGTTCAAATATATATTTTTTATCGAAATATTCCCACAATATAAATTGCAATTGATATTACATACAAGCGCGCCGATAACAGATGTTTAAAAATCATAAATTTGATTTGTGGTATTATTTAATTTATGAAGTTTATTTATACATTTTTATGAATAAATATACCTATGTATGTCTACTAGATATTGAATAATTTATTATTTTAATTTTGTTAGCTTCAGAATTTTCTTTGTGGGTAGGTAGTTATAAAAATGTAGGAAGTATATTATAAATGTTATTAAACTTTATAAATTTAATTATTATTTATTTAAGAGTAACCTATCTATTATCTAGAATGGATGGTTTGACAAACATGACAAATATGCATTTTTGTTTTTTTTTTAATCTATTTTAGTACATATTATGGAAACTAAATTTACCTAAGCAAATCTTGGTTCAGATTATTATAAATTAATGATTTATGTTCAGGTGAAGTAAATGCACTTACAAAAATCTCATTGTGTTTATACATAGGGTAATAGCGAGTGAAATTCACCTACACATAATATTATATATAGGCAGGTACCTACCTATTCCTAGAAAGTACGATTGCTTTAGTATTCAGAACATTGTGTTCTCAGTATAACTTTTAAACAAAAAATGAGAACAAACGTGATAGTCAATGATAGCGACACGTTGTGATGTGTAAGAGTAGTACTTTGGCACATGAAAATAATAGATGGATATATATTATTATATTCGTGTTTGGTAGGTATGTAGCCTTTGGTCTTAGCGAAATGACCTAGAATTTGGTAGCCTCACTAGGAGAGTTCAACGCACTACACATTTATGCAGACAAAGAAAGAAACGTCGACAATATTAGGTATTAGTATCGTCGTCCATGCCTCGCTACCCTTCCCACTGATGCTTCTTATAAAAATAAAATTCTATTTTATTGTGGTCATATTATTTCTATCATTTTACGATCGACTAGCTTTTGAAAGCCTATCTGATTTATTTACGTACTAATATTATAATATACATACTCGTAAATATTTATAATATCGCAGAATTATTTTCTATACATCCTGTAATGCATATTTGAACCCGTTCATATGTATGTATTTATGTATACATATCAGTAAATAAACAGTGAGGCACCAGATAAGTAACAAAGTATGAAAAAAAATACTTAAGACCCAAAGATCTGCACTATTAACAGATTGTGCAAAATCCCTTTAGAAGGAAGCAGAAATTAATTCAAATCTCGATGTTAGCAAATCAGGATAACCAATTCTTTATCAGAAAAAGTTAATAAGACACAAAATAAATAGTACTGCAACTGGTGACTTCATAAATTTTGCAAGTTGGCTTTCGAAAGCATCAAGCAAATGTATTTGGCTGACGATGAGGGCGGAAGTTTACTAAAGCCAAGACGTAAAGTAATAAAGTCACCAGTGGAATTTCAATATATTTTGTTTCATTTTAATTTCTATTTATAATGAACCCCATCAAGAACAGTCAGTTGATAAATAATTAAACTTTAACTCTATCTCAGTTTTACCTGTTCATAGGTACATAATACAATTTTAAATGGATGTCTCAACATTCATTTGTTAGAATTGTCCAATATGGCTTATAATTAAATAAAATAATTTTATTCATAGTAATGTAGTAGTCTGAAGTTATTCCTAAACATATAATATTTTTTCCCTCAAAAGTTGATGTGCGAATAGACTGGTATAATAAATATGTAGTTGATTTGATTTACCTAATATAACAATTTTCGAAAATAGAGATGGCAACTTTTTTAAACTCTTGAAGAAGTCGTCTCTTCGGCTAGTTATTAATAAACCGTAAATAAATTTGCATTTTTTGCTGATTGTGAATCATTATTATCTAAAACTTATGAGTAGTTCGTTTTTTAGAAGTCTCTCAAAGACAAAAATTAAACAAATTTAATACTAAAAACGTCATTGTTAAATCACATTCAATTCAAAGTAAAATATCTATACAATACTAATTTAATGAAAAATAATAAAATATAAACGTTTTGAATATAGATATTTCAGGCACAAGCTGTTATTTTGAACCCGTGTTTTGAGCTTAATTCTTTGATATCTATATATTTGGATAGGTGATTTTTTCCCGGCATTAGACTGTTAAGTTTTTGTGTGATCATGACTTGTCATAATATGAAGGCTTATCTGGGTGTTTAATGCTGAGAAGTGTGGACGGTGATTCTGCCGTCGAGTTAAAAAAAAGTGTAATATAATAATGTCCTTAGCTCGTTGCCAAGTATTGTATTAAGACGAGTCGTCTTGATTCTGCTTTTGTTGCCATTTGTGATTGAGGTACCTACATAGCAACTGTACAGTTCTATAACTCAACAAGCCATTTGCCATGTTAATATTATGCACTAAAAACACAACAGAAAATGAAATATGCTGTATAATAGTCGCAATGTTATGGGGTGTTCACATTTGGCGAATATCGCCAGGCGAATTTTAAAATATAACGCCAGGCGAAAAAACAAAATTCGCTGTACGCCCATTGATCGTCACACCTGTTCACACAGTCCACCGATATAGAAACGATCTGTCAGATGCGCTTTGATTTTGACATTGTTTTCAAAATGGTGGACGTCGAGATGGAGAACGCGAAGTGTTTATTTTTAGTCGAAAATGTTATAGTGGAGGTTAAAGGTGCCTTTTAATTAAGGTAACAAACGCCACAAACCAACAACAAAGATAATAGCTGTCACGAAGCGGGAAACATTATAAAATTTATAGGTTAGATAGTGTTTACGCACGCTGCGCACATCTACGCATGCGCAAATCGTTCAACCAGAGAAATAGTTGGAAGGTGGTCAACTCGAGACGATATCGTTTCTACTGGTTTTTATCGTTTCAGACTAGCTGTCATTTTGTTCACACGGTTCAAATGGCTGGCGATATTTAGGTGCCCTGGCGATATTCGCCAAAGTGAGAACACCACATTAGAGACATCTTGTCGTCTTTGTTCCGTTCAATAGGTAAACAGTTTGAAATATTTATTTGTGGAATTTAAAGCAAGTACCTACATATATTAAAAGGGAGCAGTGTATTTTGTATAATTATTTGTTTGTGAAAATGATAGAGTGGCGTTGATTTTATGTATAATCAATTAATTTTTTTTTTTAATTTTCTACATGTTGAGTTATGGAACTTGTCAGTCGATTGGTATATTAAAAGCGAATATTATTGTTGTGTATTTTACGCAAATGATAAATTTAAAATGATATCATCTGGTTTATCCATTGATGAATATTGAGTATATCCAATTCATTGAATAAAGCACTTGGGTATCTTTTATCAGAAATTGTTCGATAGATATTATTTAATATTCCATAAATCATAAAATTGCTGTACAGATTTTCTGGACTGCCCCCAAATACTTGCTGGAACTCGTTTTGTAGAGCCTATAAATAATGTAAGTAATATTATAAATGTGTGCCTATTACGAGTACATATTATGTCTAATGTTTAGTAGATACCCACTTATATGGAAGAATGAAATATCTAACATGTATGACACATGGTATGTAATAAATAAACTATAGAGCTCGTGTACTACAACAGTTGTATGTACTCCAGTCCTGCAATACACCGCCTCATCTTTGATTATGTGGCTATTGTCACGTATAAAAGAATATTGACTAACAACTATCAGTTATAGAGTTGAGTTGCAAAGTGAAGAACCTCACAGCCCACAGTAGATTTTAAAAAGAAACATAACTAAAGCATTAAATATCTCCCGTTCTCTTTCTGTAATAAAAAAATAATCACTATAAAATCTAAAACGACAATTTTCTCATACAAGAGGTTTCACAAATGGCTGCCTTTTATGAATGAAATTTGAGAGAAACATAAACTTGTAAAAGGAAAAGATACTTTTTTTACACCGGGGACTCCAAGAGGATAGGTGTCTAGATGTACATCTACCACTATATCATCACGGCATATCCCACGACAAGTGAGGTAGCCAGCAGAACATACACCATCATCAATCGTGTACATCTAATTTAATTCATATGAAAATCTATCGCTGGAATCGGGATATTGTATAATTTGATCACTATTAATGTCAATAAGTTGATTATAAATTCCTTCAATGAAATTGTATTTGTAATCAATGTACAGTAAAGAATAAACAAATAAATAAGTCAAACATATTTTGAACTACTCCAGATTAATCATTCCAATTGTTCACACTCATCCATAGATAGTCAACCTATTTGAATAGGTATTAACTAGGTAGGTATGTTGTATATGATACACATACATAAATGTGAACTTCCTTAAGGAGTGCACAACACAGAGTTTCGACGCTTCTGAATCGACTTAGGCTTGGTTAAGAGTACTCTTTAAACCTAGGTAACATTCCCAATTCCTCTGTGACATGCTTATCACATGACTTAAAATTTTAGAAAGTTTGTATATGTTTGTTAAAGTTTGTATATTATGTCAAAATATGTTTGACATCTACACTTCTAGTAAGTTAAAAATCCAGTTCCCGACATCCAATTGTGTCAAAAAATTCATAACATAAAATAAATAAGTGTTTAATTTTGATAAATTAATTGAAGAAATCATGTAGGTATTGAATTAAAATACTTCACCAAGGTCGCAAATAACTTAGGTGTACGTACGCAGATATTATAAAGTTAACTAGGACCTAAGAACGTACCTAAAAGTTCGATGATGCATTTTGGAAATGGTGAATCAGGTGTCAATTACTAATCAATTATTATAAATATCATACATATTGTTCCATCCACTTATTATTCTGTCATATAAAATATCATTGTTTTCTATTGTAAGTATTCCTTCTTATAATATTAATTTAATAATACTAATGTTACCTAAGCATGTTTATTTTGTAAATGAATATGATACACCAGCTAAATGTTTATTTGTTTAATAATATTATTGTTTATTTATTTATTCATTATGTCAATAAATGATTTGCTAAATACTATACACCAGGGGTGGCCAAACTTTCATACATCGGGAGCTACTTTTTTTAGCGGAACTATGCCTGAGATTGACTTTTTTCTACGTACCTATATACCTATTATGTAGGTTAGGCTAACACTTTTTAAACCTAGGTCTATGCTGAAAATATCATCATCATCGCCCTCAACGCTCCTCTCGGGAGCACAGCGCAGAAACCAGCCTCCTCCATTCAGAGCGTCTCTGTGCCAATTGCGTCACCTCTTTCCACGACATTCCTTGCGCTCTGATACGTTGTCCTAGGAACGGTGTATTGTGAAAGAGGGACGCCCGGGCCGACGGAACCCCTGCGGACGGAAGAACACTGATCTTTTTGGCCAACTATCATTAGGCATTCTCGAAACATGTCCCAGCCAGGACCATCGTCTCTCCTGTATTACGGAGATTACAGGTCTCTGCTGGGTGCGCCGGCGCACAGCATCATTTGTAACATGTTCATACCATTTGACATCCAAAATCATTCTAAGACACTTGTTTTCAAAGCTTAGTATCTTCCGCTCTTGAGCCTTGGTTAAGTGCCAAGACTCTGAAAATATACCTATTTAGAAATTTATTTTACTTATCGTATGGTCATGCAAAGTACAGAGTAATTAATTTATTTTTGAGTGAATTAATTTGAAATAAGAATCATCTAACAAAATATAAAAAATAAAACAAAAAATCAGAAAAAATACGTAAAAAATTAAACCACTACAGAATTTTGCAATCGATGGGTTGGCCAACTCTGCTATACACCATGCCAATTATTTGACTGTTAGATGGAACAGGACTATCTGCGGAGTCCTCTAAATATAGCTATGTAGGTCTCCTTGTCTTTTCGAGTACCTATTCTGAAATATCAAGTCATTTATTTGACTAATTGTTTTTATTCATTTATTCTAAGGTTTTAGCTTTCTTTTTTTATTTTTGCTAACTTCAATAATTCTATTGTTTTATATCACATTGGTATTTCTGCCACAACACAGCCCTATGGCTAGTGTGGAAGACATTTTTTCATGATTGTATTAAGTATGTTCAACTGTGTTGTTATGAAAATGTAAAGACGATATTATTTGAATAAAGATTATTATTATATTAATATAATTTAAAAAAAAAATATTTCTCTCTATGTACTGAGTTACAGTATCGTCAATGATTGAATAAAGTTCCGTTCTCTCTGCCTCCCCAACTTGGGACACGGCGTGAGGGTATTATAGTATAGTACAGTTGAATAAAATCTGGTAGTATTATGAGTCAGGACAGTCATAAGTAATTGTGTGATATTAATTTGCTAAATATTTTCGAATCACAATAAACACAAAGGTACCTTTTCAGTATGGCAATTATTATAAACAAATCACGGGACATCAGTATTATAATATTTATGTGTCGGATAAATTAAGAATAATTAATTATTTGTTTGTGTTTATTCAATATTTATTGTTTGTTTTCATTTCATTTATTATTCAGCTACAAATCATAATTCCAAATTATTTGACATAAACGATTTGTTTACTGTAAACAAATTAAAATTTTCTATTAAATAATATGTCCGAATAAGTACAGTATGAATATTAGCATAATAGCCAAAATATACAAACATCAAAACATTATTCATCCCCTAAATTAAAATCACATTTAGATAAGCCTTCAAACAGTGTCTTGTCTGGTATTTATTTACACAAGAATGAAAAAAAACAGGTCATCAGGTAGCCGGGCGTTCACACGAGGCAAATATCGTCAGGAAACTAAAATTGAAATAAAATAGAACCAAACCAAAACCAAAATATCATCAGTCATTTGAACGGTGTGACCAGATTGTCAATAAATCTGAAACGATAATAACCAGTGAAAACGATATCGTCTCGAGCTGTTTGTGTCGTTTATTTCCTTAATTAAAAGTCGCCTTATATCATCTACTAAAATATTTTCAGCTTATGATAAACACTTCACTATCTCCACCTTCAAAATCAAGGTGCACCAAACAAATTGAGTCTATGGACTGTGTAAACACGTTTCACGATCAACAGAGTTCGACGGACTTTGTTTTTTGCAAGCGATATCGTCCGGACTTTATGTCGTCTCGTGTGAACACCACATAGGTGAGTAAATGACAAGAATAATTATTAATCACGGGCATGTTATTTCAATTGAAATCAAGACAGTGAAAATTTTAAAATTGTTATCGAATCAATTCAATATTTTGTATAATTCAAATAAGTATTTTTTGCTAATAATAAGGACTATCACATAATAGGACGTAAAATCGACATATATGGCTATGTGTGATCCCATCTATAATGTATTTCTTTTTTTTGTTATTTGCTTCTGATTACTTATATGATACAGACTAGTAACCCAGTACCAATTTTCTCGGAAATCGTGTTCCAAAACTAATAATATAAGTTTGAGTTCTTCAGTAACCTGGAGTTCCTCGGTTGTCATCAAGATGCTAATAGTCTTTTTCCTACTATTGTAAGTATTCCACATCCCATATACCTGACAAATCCATAAAAGGACCCCTACACTGAAAAATAATAAAAAAAATTAACACAAAAGTTATGTATGGTTGGTGACCATTGTTGTATAAAATGCATGCCTATCTCGTATATGGACCATCAATATAATAATAATATATCTGTATCAACAGTAACATACTTAATTTTGATAAACAATTATATAATATTGAACATTTTTAATCTGATGTAAGTATTTTTTCCTAAAATTGTATCTTAACCATCGTGATAGCACTCATAAATGGGGTAGCCAGTGGGTCGACCATCCATAATGAACAAATTGGTTAAGTGCCATATAATATTATAATACTTTCAGCATTTGTGGCATACCTAATCGCTGAACTGAAGACTGCTTTAAATCTGTATTGTGAGAAAATTGTTTTCGAAAATATTTGGGTGATGACAATCGTACTGTTGACTAATATTTATGTATTTATTTAGTGTACCTAAGTATATAAATAATATTATACCTAAAAGTTTGTTCCCAAAACACAAACGACCGAATGACAATTCATCTATTTACTGACTATTTAGTGCCTAGGTACAGGTTACAAAAACCAAAAAGATTAGTCAATGTTTTGAATATAATTGAGGTTAGGGTATTAGATCATGTATGTATTGAATCCTTAAGTGCATTAGTAATCCTTCAAAAGGTATGACTCAACTTTTAAATGCAAAAAGTAGACACTAGAGGAAGACCATAGAGTAATTTGAAAAAATAATGTAGACAAAGAATGACAAACAAAGTACAGAATAATCTAGCTCAGGATAAATTAGCCAAAATTAAAAAAAATAATAATAAAGCATTATTTAATTTTCTTAAAGATGTATCTAGGTTTTTGTTATAAATCCAAACACAACCATATTCACCTTTCATAGTAAGCTAAAAGGTTGTGTCGTGATAGGGGAGTTTGCTGGCACCTGGGATTGAACCGCGCACCTCATGTGCACGAAACACATAATATGTGTATAATAATATTATTATAATACATTATTCAGTCATTATATGAACCAAAATACACAAATAATTTTAATTATGAGGACTCTCTCTCACTTAGTCGAATTTATTAATTTTGCGATCTATAGGCAACAGTTCCATTACTTTTACATGGAATTCATCTCATAATAATGTATTTTTTTTTGACTGAATAAAAGTATCGATAATGTATATTAAAAAAATCAGCGCTCGTTTCTTCAACGCGACGCGACATTGTTAAAAATGCACCTGAAGATTGACAAAGCAACAAAAATGGATGTGGTATTATATTATAGTAATTTGCATTAGTTTGAACAATCGTGGCTTATCAGCATTTTGCAAAACTTTAATAAAGACGTCGGCAAATTTCAAAGAAAGCTTTATCTGCACATTTTTTGCAGTAAGCAATAACATTTTTAATTTTGACCATAAAACTAAACTTGCGTGAGAGTAATACAGGATTTTTCTGAATGATTATTATTTGTTTTTGTTGTATTTTAAAATAATATTTTAAATACAATATATTATTGTGTTGCATTTTTTATGTCGAGCTAGATGACATGATAATATTACATGTTAATATTTAAATTAATGTAAGCATAATGAAATTATTATACATACATAATATTTACCCTGATCAAGGACCCATTGCTCTTCTATAGGTATCTCCTTTAGAAACCCTTGTCCAACTATTTTTGGTGAACTTAGGTACACCAAGTTAAATCCATACCTAAGTATACACAGTGACTACACATTGAACTATATTTCTAACATTAGATTTCTACACTTGCCAGAATTTTTTAGTACAATTTATAAAGTATGGACTGAAGCTCAAAAACGCTCCCACAATTCTACTGATCATTTCATTACTCAAATTGTACAATTTAATGTAAATTTAACACATTAAACTACCATATTATAATGAATTAACTTTTGAAGATAGCGGAATATTTATACGTATCCACAACAGAAAATTATGATTTACACAATAATAGTAGAATGATCCTTTCACTATTTTTTATTCTAACGATGATGTACCCACGAGGCTTATCACTAGAATTATAGAATGACCATCGTTGGAATTAAGTTTTATATAAACCTATATAATTATAATGAGTTACAATCCATTGGATTGGTCTGCAACGAGTTTGGATTTTCTTCGCCATTCCAGTTTTATAGCCATTACAAAATTTGAACGAAATTAATCATAATACATTCACACAACACCCGACTTTGAGCTTCACATAATTGGATATTCTTTTTAATTGATTGATCGACAAGGCGATAACAACAGTAATTCCAAACATTACCAAATCTTTGAGGAAAGTTTAACGAATCATTTATCAGTTTAACACGAAACTTGTCACAACTCTCCCTTGAGACAAAAATATAATATTGTAACAATTTCAAAGGCAACAAGAATTTATTACAAAAAAGATCTCAAGATAGGTAACAGTTTTCATTATTAACTCAAAGAAAAAATAGTCTGTTGTCTTCTTACACATTCAACTGTTAAGTGAACGGCATATTTAGTAAAAAGCGTCATAAATAACGGCATCGGTTAAATAATAAAAGAATGAGATATAACAATAATATGTAACAGGAAGCCGAAATCCTTTTAAACTTGTGTGATGATTTGACAACAGCCTTCTTAAGACTCAAGGGTTGTCATTTAGACAATAATTTATTGGAATACAATCGAATTATGATGCCACGTCATTTTTTGTAACGATGAATGGGAAAATTTGCACACGTACGTATTGCAATTCTTTGAAATGTTGTAATACCTACAATCATATAAAAATATGGGTCTAAATCACTCGCAAACGAGTGGATGGCCTTGAGAAGAATAGAATATAAAAATATGGATGTTTTACATATCAATATCCGTATGCCTAGTGACATCATATTGTGTATTATGTGTGAAAAATAATATTTTTGTCAAAACCATTTAGATTGCAAATCATAAAACCCTAAAGCGTATTTTAGCAATTAAAGAATTATGACGTGTCACCATAGAAATTCATTTAATCTTCACAAAATTATAATTACAATTCACCTAAGTTCATATTTATCTGTATCTGTTGAATTGAAGCGAAAATTTCATAACAAGTTAATAAATTTGCTTGCATTATAATCTGTTTGACACGAGTTTCAGTAACCTTCCATTGAATCTTAAAATTTTACCAAAATTTCATTCAATAAATTATAATTGTAGCTTTATAATTAGTATTAAATATGTAAACAAAATAAACAAATTATCCTTATATAACTACATTCATCCTATCACGATATATCCCACTAGTAGAATAGTCAGCGGGCCAACTGTCTATAAAAAAAATTAATTTGATTAAGTATTAAGTAAGTGAACACCAATTTCCTCTTTGAAAAGAAATTATTATATATCAATTTTCTAATAAAAATTGATTTTGCCCATTATTGTAATAAATAAATAATAGTTTTTTTGGCTATTTCAATAAAATATAAAACAAAAATAATGAGAGTCCATGTGGACAGGATGGCCGAAAACAGGATCGCCCACATTGCTGCAAAGAAGACACCGGCTGGCTCACATTCACGAGGAAGATCACCAAAAAGATAAAAGGATAGCTGGTTGTCAGGGTCACAAGAGGGAATCACTTCCGAAACAACAGATCAATGATCAATCACACAAGGAAGAAGAAGAAGAAGAAGAATAGTAATGAGAAAATTGTAAAATGTCAACGAGTGGGATTGAACCATCTCTTCTAGCCAATTTAATAAATTTTATTTCGCTAAATTATCCTAATAATAGTTATAAACGTTTTACTATAGGTATACGCAATATTTCAAATACAATAAGAGCACATTATCAAATAATTTCCAGACTTCACAATATCTGTCTTACATATTGTTGAAACTACAGCTTTCATTTTAAAATACCATAAAACACACATTCCATAAAAAGTTATTAGGTCCATAATGATACTCGGCTTCTGTTCATTACATGTAACAATAACAAATGGTTTTCTTAGAAAGTTTACAAGGCAATAAAGCAATATATTATAATAATATCATACCCCTTTTGCATCTTTGTTTACAACAGTATAGAAAACGAGATGAAGTATAAGAATTAAGTTGATATATTGCTTTCAGTAGCTGGCCCATTAACATAAAGGCGTCTCTATTGTTTTTTAGTGAATCCGTTCAATAACAGGTGTTTGTTGTAGTAGGTAAGTAAATTATTGTGTTTATCTGGATCTGGGAAGACCGAAATGATCTATTTGTATCTACGTCAAAACGATACCATAAAGTAATTTGGTATATAAAGAGTTAAGCTTTTGGGTGATCGCCTACCCTCAAAATTTCTTGGATATAATAGTACCTAATATATATTTTATGATTTATAAGACCAATTTATAAAACCAAGACCAAGGACTACAATTCCTACAAGACATAATGTAAATTTTAACGTTATCTTGGTAAAAAAAAAAAAACGTAATTATTCAGTAAATACCTACTTGTGATTATCCGGAAAATTATCTTATTTCGTAATTATCAAAATTGCTAAGCAGTAGGTACTCAATGATTTTGCAACTTAACTATGCAAACAACATGCCATTATCGCTTTACTCTTATCGTGTTGAATTGACGGGTAGCATTTTTATAAAACATTATCTTAATAATTATAACTATCCCGTGGAGCACCCGGTAAAGAATTGGTCTCCCACTCTTCTGCGTAAGTTTTCGAGTGTCCTGTAAAAGGCAGGTGTTCGAAAAAATTAAGACATTGTACATCTTAAATTCAGCGATGAGGTTTGCCACCCATCCTGAATGTCTTGATTTTATATTGGCACGAAGAGGACAGTTTGCATGTTTCTTACATGCAGCTGATCTGCTGGCTACCCCACAAGTGGGATATGCCGTGATGGTATAGTAGTAGTAGTATCTTAATAACCAAATACATTGTAGATATGTTATTTTAATTAATATGGATATGTTTTAAATTATTAAAATAGATTTAGTGATAGGTATACTAATTTAGTGATATAAATATCTATTTACACGAGTTTGGGATACTTTGAAGATATCACGATTTTATAAACTCGTCCTCAGTATATTTATCGATTATATTTAATTTGAACCTATTTTTTAATAAAATTGTATGTTTTGTGATTAATGTAAGTAAATCTTCTTCTTCTTCGGCCTCGCCTTTAAACCATTTACTTGGGGTCGGCTCTCCTTCCAAGTTTTTCGGTCCCCTGCATCCTCCGAACGCAACTATGCTTCATTCAAGTCCCTGGCAATTTTGGACATCCAGCTGGTCACTGGTCTGCCTGATCTTCTGGGTCCAACTTCTACGTCTATTGTCCTTTTGGTCATTATTATCCTGTCGTAGTCTCAAAATATGGAAGTAAATAGGAATGAATAAATAAATAAATATACTGTAGGTACTACAAGTGGAGTGAAATAACCGCACATATTGAATATCTATACGTGTGTCGTTAATTTTTGACAAATTTCTAAAAAGGGAGCTACCTACGAGGGCGGTCCGATAAGTACTTAGCCTACAAAAGAAAAAATAAAAATTTTGGAAAAATGGCGGCTTATTTTTCAACATAGTCTTCTTTTAGCTCGATACACTTGAACCAGCGATTCTCCAACATCTTTAACCCGTCTAAAAAATACGTTTTCTCGAGTTCTGCAAAATAGGCTTCCGTGGCGGCAATGACCTCCTCATTCGACTCAAATTTCTGCCCAGCGAGTGACTTTTTCAAGTTTGGAAAGAAAAAGAAGTCACACGGCGCCAAATCTAGAGAATATGGTGGATAGAGTAGCAGTCCGTAGCCCTATTCGACCAATTTGGCCGTGGCGACAACGGAGGTGTGAGCCGGTGCATTGTCATGGTGGAAGATCACTTTTTCTTCGTCGAATGGGGCCGTTTTTTCTGCAATTTGGCGTCGAATCGGCCCAATAATTCGGCATAGTAGAGCCTTGTGATCGTTTTACTCTTTTCCAGGTAGTCGATGTAGATCACACCTTGTGAATCCCAGAAAACGGTGACTATCACGTTTCCGGTCGATAGGACAGTTTTCGCCTTCTTTGGAGCACGTTCACCGGGTAAAATCCACTCTTTCGACTGCTCCTTGGTCTTTGGTGTGTACCAGTGGATCTATGTTTTGTCGATGGCTATGAAGCGATGCAGAAACTCCTTCGGATTGCTCTTAAATAGCTTCAATCACTGCTATGAAGTGGTCTCACGGTTGCGCTTGTTGTCCGGAATGAGAAAATGCGGCACCCATTGCGCCAACAGCTTTCTCATGCCCAAAATATCATGAAGGATATGACCCACGCGGTTTTTTAAGATGCCTACTGTCTTAACTATCTCACGCACCTTCAATCGGTGGTCTTCCAGAACAACATCGTGGATTTTTGTCACGTTATCCTCCGTGGTAGCCGTTTCCAGGTCACTTGGGCGTGGTTCGTCAAAAATCGACGTACGACCACGTTAAAACTCGTAAACTAATTTTTGATGATTGTTATCGAAGGAGAAGAGTCACCGTATACAGCATCCAAGCGCTCTTTGATTTTGCTGCGCGAACTTCAAAATTCATTGTTTTTCATGTAAAATGCTTCTTCGTTCTTTAGTTTAAAAATATTCAACAAATTGTAATAGGTATCCATTATTCAAAATCGGTAGAATCAAATTACTCAACAAGTAATACCTCATTTCTCACAAGTGCTTTAGATATTTTTAAATTATTTGGATAAAATTTTCCTACTAATGTTTAGTTTGAATTGAAATAATAAAATATATTAAAATACGGTGATAAGAATAAAAAAATTCAAATGCGCCCTTGCGGTGGTTTTTATCACAAAACGACGCTTAATAAATTGTCTAGTTTGTTATTATTACTATCATTTTGATTAATATTTCTCTAAAATAATAAAAAAAACTTTGTTGTACATATTCATGGTACAAATGGCGAGTTTATTGCCTGCAGGCAATATCTAACTACCAACCAGTAACTTCATTATGAAATCTAGAATTGTGATTGGAACATTGAGCACTGCAGAATTAGCATACATATTTATTCAACTTCTTTAACTTATTTGGTGTCTAATCAAATTACAAGTGAAACTTTCTACATCCGGAGTCAGTTTATTTTAATATGAACTCTGCGTCATCTCATCTAGATTGAGTACAGTGAAAGATACAATAATAATAATAATAATATTATTACCCACTTCACTTTACTGGAAGTCATTAACACGACACAATTACTATTAGTTCATTGGCACTAAGAAAAAAATAATATTGCAACGATGATTAAGAGAACTGAACTTGCATAGAAACTTGATTAATTTGAACTTTTATAAGAAAATAATATTAAATAATAAAAAAACAAAATACATGTTCATTCATACCATGATGACATTTCTCATTTTCGGGGTAACCAGAAAACTAACTGTACTTAATGAACATGCAAATCGCTCTCTCAAAGGTTAAGACATCCAGGATAGGTAAGCGTCATACCTTGTCGCTGAACTGCTGATGAATACTTGCCATTTACTCAAAAATTGATAGAAAATAATCTAAAAAAATATATGTACCACATCACATACAGACCGTTCTCTACGTGTCATAAAATAATAAGGTACCTAGAACGGGTGGCATTTATAACATATTATATGCCACCTGTGGCACGGCAACTATTATAATTGACATTTACATAGTTTTCATTGTAGTTTGCTTTTTTTGATTTTCTAGATTTTTTCTATAATGTTTGCTCCAAATTTGGCAATGGTGTTTTAACTATTTCGCTTATTCTATGTGTACTTGTATTGTATGTGTAATAATTGTTGCAAAAATCATTATTAATAGAAAATATTCTTGTGTAAGTATTTAATAAATACCTATTATTATACGTGGTAATGGAATCTTATTGGATTAATCTAATGTTTTTCAATTATTATAGTACCTTATTTAGTGTAATTCTGAGTAAGTGGTACCATTCGATCAAATTGATTTAAAAATTATGTATCCATCTTGCTTGCTGTTTGGCACATAATATATTTAGTTTATGAATTTGTTTAATAATAGAGGTTAAATTGGAAAGCTTTCCGAATTCTTAAATATAAAAGTTGTCAGGATTGGTGGCATGTTATACGCTTGTTTCAATTGATCCAATTATTTTTCTGACGACAATTTAAAATTGATACTTTATAATTTGAAATGGACGTGGATGTTGATCCTAAATAATGTAAAGCGCCCTTGAAGTGATATTATCACAGTACGGCGCTATATAAATTGTCATAATATTTTTATTATATTATGGAATTCTATTACTTGTGCACCAACACAATGAGTAGGTATGTTATATGTAGATTGTATAAAACGATTTATAAAAAATATACTTTATAACAGTTACTTTATAAAATTTCGAAACAATAAAAAAAGTAATCGATTGCAATAAATCAATATATATTTTTTATTAACGGCTCCAAATCATAATAATAATGTTGTAAATTGTTTGTATAGTAAATTAATGGGGAACGGATTGAAGTCAGACTTCCACGTACATATGTGTGCACAATAGACATGGGCATCGCATCGCATCGCTTCGTTATTACTCGGAAACCTGTAATTTTGGCACTGGATACCACGGCTCTTGTAAATTCAAGGCGTGTTCGTGACCTAAATCGTGCCCTTCGCCTTGCCGTCATTCGTACTGCGGACTGTATGTACATAGTACCTAGTTGAAGTTACGTTACTGTCCGCATATAACAGGTTATTACGTGTGAAAAGGTACTATATTTTTCAGTATACAGAGTGGTATTAGATAAATACTCCAATAAGAAAATTCAGGTATTCCTACTTGATTATTTGAAAATCAAATTTCCCCTTATATAATTTAGCACATCAGATATGACTTTTTATGGCTTAGATAAATACTTATATTTTTCAGATAAACGTTAAAAAATTAAAGGCGTTGTACAATTTAGAGGCGAATATACATTGATTCAGGGTGGTAGGTATGTTCATATTTGAGAAAAATGAAATACTTCCTACAAGCACCTTAAATAATAATTGTATGAGATTTTTTTTTTTTTAAAAAAATATATATCTGGGTTTTGTTATAAACCCAAATACAACCTTATACACCTTTCAAAGTAAGCTAAAAGCTTGTGTCGTGAAAGGGGAGTCTATAAGGATTATAAATATAACAGTTTCCTCTCTGATTCACATGACATACAGAGGAAAATTTTTGAGAATGCTTTTCTTTTTGGCTTGTATTTTTGATCAATTAGACAAAAATTGTGTATTTCAAAATTTAGAAACGGTAAAATTCTTTCAAAATGGAAAATGTAATGCATTATAGTTTACACTCCTGTATAAGCGAAACCTTCAAAGAACATGAGTATATTTCATTATGAGCAAGCGTATCATAATGAAATATACTCGATATATCTTTAGTGAAAGCTATGCGTTTCATGAAGGAATTTAGATGATTTTTGGAGTATGTATTAGTTATTTTATTTTAAATTAAGATCAATTGATTGCCAAAATCGATCGGAAAACTATTCACTAGTTCGGCACAGAAATATTTTATCTTCCAAAAGAGATGTGTTGTTAAGTAGGTATAATAATATAACCTCATATAATATGGCAAAGAACCGTTGCATCTTTGTGACATAACATGAATCCAAAAAGGTCAAATTAAATTTTGACATACGCCTATAATATTCCTACAACATTAAGTACCGACATACAGCTGAGAAAATATATAAATTATGATTCTTCATGTTATCTGTATGACCTGGTATGTATGATACGATATATTATTATGTAGGTATATTAAAATAAGTTAAAATTATATTGGATATGTGTATATAGGAAATACATAATGTACTATTATGTATTTTAGACGCCCTACGCTGTTGCAGTATGTAAATATTGCATAATCTTCTCTGCGCTGATAGTAGCTGATAGTACCTACACTACAACTGGCAATGGACCGTTGTTTCAAATACCTTCAGCAATGTAGTACGTAGTACTTTAATATTATCTACTACGATTACAATATTACAACGTAGCACTCCAATGCATAGTAGTACCTATTAGAAGTACGTAAGAAATATTTTCTTTGTTCTTCTTGTACT
Source organism: Athripsodes cinereus (assembly GCA_947579605.1). Taxonomy (NCBI): domain Eukaryota; kingdom Metazoa; phylum Arthropoda; class Insecta; order Trichoptera; family Leptoceridae; genus Athripsodes; species Athripsodes cinereus. The sequence goes on from OX388309.1 coordinate 8,990,284, forward strand.
TGATTTCACGTATTTGAAAAGTTACTATCATACAGGTTTTCGTACCGGAATGTTTCAGGTCAAATAACATAAAAGTAGTAGATGCTTAGGATAAAAATATTAAGCGAAATATGTTTATTCTCACAGATTTATTTAACACAATAGATACCTACTAGAAAATGCGAGAAAGATAATCAGTAGGTATAATAGAGATAACCTGGAGGCAGAGTCATCCAAAACTTTCATGCCTGAAAAGTCATTACCGATATCCTCCATCCACACGATAGGAACATTTGCTCTCTGCGAAGAATTTTGGACATACATGAATATTTTAAAACACTAGATTCATATTTTAAATGGTGCAATTGTTTATGATGAATGCATAAAATTCAGTTAGAGGATCGAACGCATCAATTATTATGAGTAGATATTCAATCATAAATTGCTGCTCAATCTCATTGATTAACAACGAGTCATGATTACGAGCAATGAATCGGACGATGCATAATTACTGTAAATTTAATTTTATGAAGTCTGCGAGCAATTTAAATCATCTCCAGGCATACATTGTAGTATTTGAACACATAATAGTAAATGACAGGACAATTCCTTGATAACATATCACTTCAGGTTATCGAAGCGTGGTCTCGCTGATTACTATGTATGTATATACTTGAATAAATGATTGCGAGTGGGCAGGAGAATGTTGAAGAGAATAAGGTATGTACAAGAAGAAAGGTTTTGCAGTATCAGTGTGTTCCCGGAACGAAACAAGCAACGGCAACCTAACGGTCGACCCAATTCCATGTGAATTGCAAACTTATCTTTGCAATGTACTGTCACTATAAGTTCGGAGAAATTATGCGGGACACTGTTAGGTATAATAAAATACTTTGCATCCAACCCAATCGCACCGTTGGGTTGAATATAAAGTATTCAACCGAAACGTAATATTATAATGTGCAATGATAAAACTCATTTCCCGGAAAATGTGCATGAGAGAAAGTATTACACAATTACATAGGTAATATCTAATGTAGATAAGTTCTAATTGATGTATGCAATTTCAATACAGGAAGTTTGCTTTTGTTTCTTATCACAAAAACAATATAATAATTATTACGACTGGCAATTGTTTTAAAATGTACCTAAGTACTACCTGTATACAAGTAATTCCAGAAGCTTTAGAATGTATGTAAATGATAATATTATTATGTAGATAAGAGTGCAATATTTCCGATAAATGTTGTCGTATGTCCGAGATCACTTAAATATAGCTTTTACAAAAATGCATATACAATCATATATTTTTTTATGAAAAAATATTTACTTAGTGCTTTTTCTATTTGAATAAAAAACTACATATATTTTTAATAAATTAAATGCCCATGTTTGTTTGACTTTAATGATACAATAGGAACATACTTATTGGCAGCAGAGTCGGCTTATTGTGTTTTTTTTTTTAAATGAACTTTTTTGAAATTCAGCTTAGGTTATATAAATCCTTTTTACAAGATGAAATTCCTCCTAAATACAATGCATAATTACGGTGGTTGCATAACAAAACAATGCTATAAAAATAAATTGTGTTCATAATAATATATGAATTTATGCAAATTACTTCTTTGCATGAAAAAGATGATAATTCCAATATTTAAAATAAAATCTCGAAAATTATGCGTTCTCAAATTTCATTCAATGTCTACATAATATTATTTAGTGACATTTTCCAAATAATTATATCCTTCGTACAAAATTTCATGGGTATAATATACTGTGACTGTCTATATCATATTCTGTACCACGCTGTTTGCGAGTGATGGTCACCCTGAATTTATTAGTAGGCGTTGTAAGGATGCGGCATCACGCTGAGTAAAGTTGATGGGGTAACCAAAATGAGGTCTCAGAAGTGGTTTTTATCTTACACTTTGCATAAAAATCTCACCATTAAAATCCTGTAATTGTATACCATTGCAATTTATTTTCGAGTGTAGGGCTGTCATCGTCCAATATCATTTATATGTACTTATTGGTAAAATCTAAATATTTTCTAACTGATCATTAACTGTGTCGGTGCACACGTAGTAGAATTCCATAATTATGTAATTTGAAACAAGTGTTTCCTTCTACTATAGATTCTTGGTTCCGTGAGAGACGTCTTTCGACTTATCAGGTCATTATCAAGAAAGACGTCTTTCTCGGAATCAATAATCTATAGTAGAAACACTTGTTTCACATTACATAATTCTTACTGTTCATTGTTTTTCGAGGTTATATGCGCTTCGAATAATCAAATAATGTAATAGTAAACAAATCGAATAATTTAATAGTTATCAAATGTACTTAAAATATTTCATGATCTTATTTAAGATTTGCAAGTTGCGATCGCATGGGCGTGTTTCAAAAAGATTACAAGATTACAAAGGTTATAAGGTCCAACAACTTGTAGTTCCAGAGGAAGGTCCAAACGTAGATGGCTGCAAGTACTAATACAGGACACTCGGGACTGCGATGAAATCTAGGATAGCGCGCTAGACCGAAACACGTGGTGAAGAAAAACAAATGAGGCAGACCCCATCATCATGTCGGACTAACAATTGCCCAAGGGAAAAAAGAAGAAGTTTTTACATTTAAGTTTTTAAAATGCTTCACTTGAAATTTATAGCATATTATACGAAAAAACTATCATCGTTTCCTATTTTTTTTTGTATAGTTATTAATTAATACGTAAGAACCAAATATTTATATTTTAATTATTTTAATTTATTAGATATACCTATTGATGATGATGATGATGATTCTGGATGATTTTATTTTGACGCCGTTTAATAGTCCCTAGACCGTCTCATGGGCGCTTTTATATTTTATCGACAGTCCACACACTCAAAATATTTCTTATATCAGAATTATTCTTTTGGGATGTATAAAATTTTGTAACGCATTGTAGTATCTTTAAAATACTCGTACACACACGTTAAAAAATATTCTATGGCACTGAAAATCTCAAACTATTTGAAACGAAATAAGATAAGCCATATATTATTTTACTAAAAGTAGAAGTAAAAATATTTCAGAAATTATTTTTCAGATAAATCTGTTTCGCGTTCAACCCTATAAGGCTGAGCATGCGGAAGAGGTTCTATGTAGGTCAGCCTAATGACTGGTATATTTCATTGGCTCTCCACTGTCGTTGATGGTAGGTACATAGTGTATGTATCACTGCTGAATGTCGGTTTAGTACTTCGCGCGCAAACCTGATCTCATACTAACCAGTACACTGTACGTAGATATATTATACCTACACTTGTATGCTACTCACCTATAGCTAATACCTTACCTGCATGCTTCATAATAATCATCACTTATTATAAAAATCACCTTTAAATTATATAGTAACTTTAAAAACGGATTTTATTAGTCCGTTCTTAAGATGTAGCGTATCTAGAAATTGGCGTGTATTAAAAAAACTCAAAATTAACATGTCTAAATCACTGATGATGTTTGCAACTTATTTAAAATGTTGATTTTGGTATATTTGCTAGGATTTCGTTCGGTATACTCTTAGCCGACACAATTTGTCACAAAATTATTTATTAAGAATAATATCAATATTTTTAAACACAGTTAATTTTTCACTGAATTTTTTAAAGAACTCGAGCACTAACGTCAAAAGCACAGTTTGACATTTTCAAGAGGACTAACGAATTTGGACGAAAGCGCTCGAGTTCTTAAAAAATTAATGAAAAATGAACTGCGTTTAGAAATGTTGATATTTGTAATCATGAATTTTCACTTTGTGAATGTACAAACATTAGAATTACTAGATTTATTAAGATTGATATTATCAGATTATTTCTGTTCTTCAAAACGCATAGTATGTATTTTTAAGCGTTTGTGAACCACTAACGCTGCAAGAGTCTGCATAGACCTGTTAATAAATTCAAAAACGTTTCTATACTTGTTTAATTAGATTAAAGCAGGCATAGATCCTTTCAACTCTTTCGAGGTCTCAACATCTATCATAAAAATATAATGAGACAATTTCATAAATAAAGAAAATGGAATCAATCATATCCAATTTTTACATTTTGGTATCATTGACGTCGGTATCGGAAAGCTGCTGCTAGTATTATCATTATACACTCAATAAAAGCTCGTCTACCTTCCCATACTTTACATTATAGCACTTTACTAAGTACACTACCAGCATTTGTTTTATATACAGCCTGTGCAAGTACATATTATCATATGTACGTACAGTACTAAACTTATCTTCCTACACCAACTGATGCCAATACATTATGAAGGAGTAATATTATTATCGTTTTATTATATCTCCGCGGAATTCTTTGAGACGTTTGAATTAAGTTAAGCTACACGACAATTAAACAATGAAATTACTCATATTATTCCAATTGGCACCTATTTTGTGCATAAAATCTTATATCGTTCACGACAAATTCATTCCTAATAAGGTTTTTATCATTCAAAGATAAGGAATAATAATTAGTAAATTCTTAAAATGATTAACATATTTTAAATTTTCATATAAATAGGAATAAGATCCTACTGATATTTTATATATCCTACTGAATTGGATGATTACTAGTCTCAGCTGTTTTCCTGTGTTATGTGTACCTACGAGTAATTGTTAGTTTTTTCTGAATACACCTCATATTTGTCCTTCATGTTGATCATTTTCATTAAATTTACTGAAATATAATTCCATTTTTCTAATGTATCTATATACATGTATATAAAAGTAATTATAACTGGGGTTGTAGAGGGGAGGAGGGGAAGGGGCAGAGTGCCAATAAGATGGAGCGACCAAATTAAGAAGGCCACACAGAGCTCAATACACGGGGCCTTGCACATGGCGGAGGATCGCTCAAGATAGAGACAGATGATCTACAGGACGAAGCATGATGGTCACGATTCTCAGGATTGAGGAACCAACGGAGATGATGATGATGATGATGATGACATGTTTATCTAATGTATGATTGTAGTGGATGTTGTTGGACGTTACAAAATAAAAAAAATATATTTGTGATTTTTGGAAAACAAACTATTTTTCTCAACTGCATGGAGTTAATGACTCACACCTGCTTGTTAATAATATTTAAACCTTCTTTAATAATTGTGAAATAAAAACACTGATTCCTTATTTTTATAAGCTATATCTATAAACAAATATAGCTATACCTATATATATAATGCATGCCATAACTGCTAACACACATTATGCTAACGGACATGTTCGACTACATTCACTTCTTTCCTTTGTGTCTATTTCCCCAAATAATGTTCAGGCCAAGCTATGAATAGCACCTAACCCAACTACGTCGTTAACGAAAATTGTGTCAGAAAGCGGTATATTTTGTTTGACTAACGGTGAATTCTAATGATCAAATTCTGTGCAAATGTACAAAAAAAAATACAAAAAAATGACGAACACTGACATAAATATGTACCTACTACGTAAACTTAGTGATCGTTAGGAAGTATTTTAGTTTAGCATTCGCGTGAAATAATGACATGATGATCTTAAAATTTGTATGTAATTTACAAGCGTGTAAATATTTATAATGTTCTGCTAGAAGTATTCTCAAAATTTCAAACTCTATGAAAATATATTATTTACTTGTTTTGAGTCAACTATGACGAATGAAAATACACCTGTAATCTTAACAGAGTTTGTACAATTCTAACAAGTTTTTCAATAGCCTGAAAATCACAGTCCACTGTTCCTTAGAAAATAATTTCCGTGCTCAAAAAAATTAAAGTAAAGGATTTATAGAGTATTGAAATTTTTCCATAAGCTCGAATGGTTTTTATTGGTGATCATATACTAAAAAGTTAAACCAAGGACACAATTAATAATTTATTAACAATTATCACTCTCCACTTTGTACCAAGTTTATTAAATTTGAAAATTGTTACTCCTGTAGTACTTACATCTATAATTGTTGGAGGATATATTTCATTACATTATTGCAAACTATAATATTTATAAGAAAGGTATCTAGTCCCTAGGTACACAGATAACAGAGTGCATACATATAGATAGATTTAATACTTATATAGTAATATTAATAAGAAGAGGAATAAGTAGGTAGGTATAAGTAGTGAATGATATCTATTTATAATACATGCATAATAGTACCTACTACATATATGTATGTAATAATATGTTGAGTCAGTGTGTCACACACGTTATTACATAACGGTGAAGGCTTCGAAGGTTTTATTATTATTGTATACCTACGTACTAACATTTACTGTTGATATAGGTACCTACCTATCTGCATATTATACTATCATTACGTATTACTGTCATCAGCTCACGTATGTAAATTGCAGACTTTTAGAAGTAACTGCTAATACCAATAAGTGATGGTCAATATTTCATTTAAATCTTTGTATTGATATTGAAATCAAATATTATTTTTATATCAATATCTGCTGAATGATAGAAACGTTGGGGTACATAAAAACAAAATCGCCCATTACTATTGTTGCACTTTTATAGTACGGAGGAGACAAACAGTATTTTCATTATAGGCACTTAAATTTTGATGATCATATAGATGAGTAAAAAATATTAAGGTGTTCTATAAGGTCTAAAAAGATTAATTACTATTTTTAGATTTTTATGAAAAATCAATATGTAAATCATTTTAGTGGTAAAGATTTAAATTGAATAAATTATGAATAGGTTTATGAAGTTAAAGACATAATTAGAAAAATTGTTCTAGGCAAGGAAATTTATTGAGGTTTAAGAACATTTGAAAATGATCACCTACTGTTGTTATGAAAAATGCGGATGTTCTTTCAGGAAAACTACATTCGTTTAAATTTATTGTTGACACAAAATTTTGGAAATTTATTCGATAGAACACGAAACATTCTTTACTTGCTGAAATAATTTTCATCACATATTTCAAACTGTTTTTTCTTTGAATGTATTTGAAAATGTTGAGAACCTTTGAGTTGCACATCACAATATTTCCACCAATGGGTCAGGTCGTTATAGATAGATAAGTATAATAGCATAATAGAGACCTACTCCCTCCTCTGCAAGGTAGAAAATAACGGTGTTCCGTTATTTAATACATTGACTTAGTAGGTAGGTACATAGTCGTTATTATTTTATTTCAATGTTTGAGAAACGAGATATTTGACACCATTTCTCTGACAGGCCATTAAACCAACCTACAATATCCACAATATGCGGCCACGGAAATAACTTCAATTTTTTGGATATTCGAAATAATAATCTGATACAATACAGGTATAATAAAATATTATAAATCCGTACCAATAATCACGAAGTAATTTGTTATTCTAACTCTTATGTCTGGCTAAGAAATACGTTATTCACCAACAAAGACTTGTTCATGCTTTATGTCTGGTTTAAATATTTGACTGTTTGCAAATATTCACAAACACAGATTAGTGTTGTTCTGATTTTATACCTGGAAAAAATATTCCTTTTTGGGTGCATACTAACAAAAGAACAACAGTAGAAAAAAAATCTTCTGAGCTACGTGGCTGTGGTCTCCAGGGCAATTTATGTCACCTACAACTGAGACAAGCATCTTCTAGGGTAGGTTTTTGTCACTCAGCCCGGAAGAAAACTTTTCTACTAGTGTTCTAGCCTAAGATCATCTCGTACAACAGTTGTCATTTGAAAAATTCACAAATTATATTGTTGAATATAACTCATATTATAATATTGTAATCTTGGTCTAAATACCTTTTTTGCGAGTACAGTTCATTAGATACCTAGATTTTCAAAGACAAGCTTATAACTTCAACATAAGGAAAATTATTTAGGTTAATATCGAATAAAAGGTATTAACTTGGAATACGAATATATTATCGATGAATAATATAAGCCGATCTGTAATTATATTTGATAACACTGTGTTATTAAATTAAGAATAAATAGCATTTATATGTCATTAAATATGTAATAATAATAATTCAGCATCAACATAATTTTTTTTAAAGGATTTTTATTATTAACCTCAATTTCATTACCTTTGATTAATTTTGAAGATAGATTTGCTCAAACGCATGTAGTTTTTTGCTAAACCTACTGCTTTCTTTGCCAAAGAAATTTATTATATTACTCGAAATGAGAGGAATATTTAAAATTTTCCCTTCGTTGTATTCAGTCAAATTGTTTGAAAGCTTAGGAATATTTTTTAATTTAAATAAATACATATATAATAAAAATGGTTGGGCCTCTTTGTAATCCTGTGTCAGTAAAGGCTTCTGGATCAAACAGTCACAAGAATTAAAAAACGAGTAGGTGTATTGTTTTATACTTTGAAACAAAGTAGGTTCAATGAAATTTTATCTCGGTATCCTACTGTGAAGAATCATGAATGGATAATCAAAGATATTTTCCATTTTCCAAGAACGTGTCCCCAATATGTTAGGTGACTGTTATAATATTGATTCCGGAAAATTACGACACAGTCATCATAAGACCTAAATAATAAACAAAATACATAATCAATATTAATATTATTATTTCGCATACATGCTTGCAAGTTCGCGTGTAATGTATTTGATGTATAGTTTATACTTTGATGTTTGTAGATATGATCATAATATTGTATCCTGGACATAGATAAGTACATATACAGCTGTTATTTACTATTTAGAATGGTTGCAACTTGAAAGTTGACGCCATCATACAAAATCTATTCATAGCAGAGTGCCATCTCCTAGTTAATATTAATAGAAAGACAACATTGTAAATTACTAATATATAAATTACATTATATTATTCGGAACTCATTGAGATGGTAGGCCCCAATGTCAGATATCTGTCAAATAAAGTTTTCTATGGAGGAAAATTGTTGCTACAATAATATTATTTGTATTTTTGGCGATTTTTTTTTCTTTTTTTTTGAAAAAATAAAATAAAACCGTCAAAAATAAAATCTAATTCAAATATAAACTTTAGGAAATTTGTATTCGAATTAGATTTCATTTTTGCCGGTTTTATTTTATTTTTGCCGGCAAAAATGAAATCTTTATTTGAATATAAACTTTAAAAAATAGCTCGAATATAAACTTTAGGAAATTTGTATTCGAATTAGATTTTATTTTTGCTGGTTTGTTGTTAACTTTGCCGATGTCAAAAAACTTGGTGCCCAAAAATAATTTAACGTGGTGACCAAAAAATAATTCTACATATGGCAACAAAGTCGTGAATATTACATTTTCTATGAAATCTCACATTTGACAATAGTGGGGCCTACCATCTCATATAGTTCCTATTATTCTGTATGTGGAGAGATTATTCAGTGTAAATAACAAACTATTCCTTACAATGTGTGCATTTAGTATCAGTTAGTAGGTACATAATAGTCGAGAGTCGTTTTTAATATGTAATGTTACTTATGTGTTTTATTTAGAATGCAACAACATAATACTATATTTTATTACATAGGTAGGTAAGTATTATTAGAATTATTGTCAGTTTGTCGTAATAGAACGGGGACAGAGGAATGAGGTGTTTAGTCAGTAAACCAAGGAATTGGCAAATGTTTATATTACAGTAGTGTTATCTATTATTTGCATGAATATCTGAGTTATTCAGGAGTGCTGGGAATTATAAGGATGCTAGTATAACGACTGTTAGGGTTCGAGCTCTGAAATGTACATAATGCAATATTTATTACTTACTGAAATAATCAAGTGTTAAATAAATTTTATTTAGCACTTTTTACGAACCAGTATATGTAATTATGTACATTGTTTGATCTGGACAACATGTATCTGAGTTTATAACACAATTTTTCACCCCGCGAATCTTTTAGGGAAGAAGGTTTTTTATTAGATTATTTCCTAAGTCAAAATTTTATATAAACGTACACACTATCTACTACGAATGAAATATATAGAGGCCGTTGGTTAAATTTGTATTTTTCTTTACGTAATTTAGATCCAAAAATAATATCAATTCAATACTAATAAAAATAATGAGTTTTTCTCAAAAATGGATATACTTTATGACAAAAAGATTAGCCATGGTATAACAAACATTTTTATGAGATTTTTTACATCCTCTTGTACTGAAAATAGTTTACTCTACTTGTTAGAGATACCGTGATGAAATTGTTAGGTAGTTATTTTATTTAATCAGAATTTCACAATGAAAAATAGCAAATATTATAGGCACAATGATTTGATTTAATAGTTGTTACATAAATAATGACAATATTCTTGAAATTAATTTCTTTTACCTTCAACATCTTGCAACACTACAATGCTAGCCCTGACGAAGTTCAATGTCATATTCGTATTGGCGGTGATGTACTGAGTTGTTTCGAGTACCTACCTACATAATAATATAACAAACAGCCTGCATAATATTCTGTTGTCGCGATGTCATACTACCAAGTACAACATTATCAACGCATATCTACCAATATGCATTTTGTCATCGGCATTTTGTAAAATCTATCCTTTTACAAACGGTGTTGTCATATTTTTACAAAATACCGACGACACATGCAGGCAAAGTGTAAAAATTAGACCAGCTATTCTTATCACATTTTTACAAATCATAATTTATTTGCTTATTTATTTACCAAATAAACAGCTAATGCCTTTTGTAAAAAACAAATGTTAATATCAACATTATATCAAGAGTATACAATACCAAACTTCAATTATTTATTAATCTGAATACACTACAATATATCAATAAATAAACTAGCAAAGAACAAACTCTTACCTATACATATTGAACGTAACAGCTTAATAAAATAACTAATTACACTATGAATCAATTTTAAACTATACTATACCCTCACGCTGTGTCCCAAGTAGGGTAGGCAGAGAGAACGGAACGCCAAACAGATATATCTTTACACACTTCCTTCGCTTCCTCCACATTCATACAGTCTCTCATACACGAACGTCGGTTCCTCTTACTCAACACGCGGCCGTCCTTGAGAATTTGATCCACGTGATCAAGCCACGTGGTTCTCGGACGCCCGCACTTCCTCATACTCTTTCTTTCAGACAAGTATATCCTCTTTGTCATTCTTATATCGTTCATTCGTCCAACATGTCCAAACCACCGTAGTTTATTCACGCGCATTCTGTCCACAACACTTTTCTTGCATCCGCTTATTCATCTAATATCTCATTCTTCACTCTATCGCGCAGCGTTTTACCAACCATCCTTCTCAACGCCTTTTGTAAAACCCACATCAATTTTAAAATTAAAAATTATAATAAATTGTAGATTGCACTATAAAATAATACTAAGATATTCCATTATAAGACGATGAGACACTTATACAGAGCTTATACAATTCAACTAGGAAATATTGTGTAATTAGCCTGAATATATTTTCGGTTTTTTGTAAAATGACAAATTTGTTTGTAAGCGGACGGATTCTACAATATGCCAACGACATACATATAGTACATACAACTTCTCCTACACATCCATGATACTAATATGTAGGTATAGTATGTGAACCACGTATTTAGCCTTTATTTAGGTCAAAAGTTAACATTTATTTGAGCGTGACATTAGCAATAGACAAGAGACAACGAACAGTGTCGCCGACTGGTGCCGATTTTATTATTATTGATAATGCGCACATACATAGATGGTAAATTTATGAATAGACTTTTTATGTTCTAAAAAATGTATATTTAACACATTTCTTCGCGGTTTGTTTATTTGTTTGTTTAACCTCAATGTGTCAGTGCAAAATCAAAGTTTTGCATATTATTTTTGTATTATTACGTTACATGTTTCCACTTGTAGAGTAAACCAGATATTCAGAAAACATTGAAGTTAATTTTCATACACATAACAAAATATTTTCAGAAATCTTCAGTATTTTTAAAGCGGCCAACGATCAACTGCGCTCAGTCAAATAGAGAAAATCAAAGGTTTTTTGTTTTGATCGTTTTTTGAAAGATTTGTCAAAGACAGTTGATCAACGTTTATAAATAAGACGGTTATTATTTTCAGGTTCATGACATAAGGAAATTTAATAGGTGATTCAATCGCCTAGAAGTAAATCACGGGATCCGTGGATTATACACCGAAAAACTATTTTTTTTTGTAAATAGAACTATGTTTGTGTGTTTTTATCATTCTACAAAGCATATCTTTGTATGATCAATCTGTAAAAACACTAAAATGTTGATCGTAGTTATAATAAGGGTATTGATCAATAATTAATTTTGCAGAGGACGGTGGGTCGCCGCAGAAGAAGCTTGCAAAGTCAAGTCTGTTTGTTGAAAGACTTGGTTTAGAGTGAGCAAAAATTCTAGAAGCACAATAGTCAGAGTGCATTGCCCCCCCCCCCCAACCCAACTAGGACAAGAGGAAAAGAGTGATGTATGTATGTAGGAACATTGAAAAAAAAACATTTTAAAGCATGTAAGTAACTACATAGTCAAGCCAATTAAGACAGACTTCGATGGTGCTAGGAAAAGCGTATTGCATTATAAATAATTTGAAATGCTTTTGTGGATGACAATTTCCTGTATGTTTAAAACGGCACCTTTTCGCAAGTCATCACTAATAATGTGAATAATATTCTTTTCTTCTCAATTTTTGTGTATTTGCTTGACCTCCTTAACGTTAATATGTTCGATGTATTTGCATATTGAAAAGTAAATAAATATAACCGCACAAAGAATTTTAAGATATTATGTACCTACCTGATGTGAGACATTACTCATTTCACTGCAAATATTGAAAGAAATAAAATCTTAAGCATAAATCTGGAGAATAAATTTCACTTAAAAAAATCACAACATTTGAAGTTAATTTTCATGCATTCGTATTACTGGCACTTGCTATTTTTTATTTTAGCACATTTTTTGACATCTACTCTTTTCATTGTTCTGTCACCATTCAATATATGATACATTTTTTTTACATTTTTATGTAACTGAGATATTTTGCAATACAAGACCGAGCGATAATAATAATAATAATAATAATAATAATAAACTTTATTGCACAAAAAAACAACAAATGAAAAAATTCAATTTAACTATACAAAAAAAATTGTGCAATGGGCGAGTTTATCGCAGAAGCGCGATATCTTCCAACTAACCCATTAAACAAAAACTAAAATAAAAACAATAAATAAATAAAATAAATAATTGAAGATATATACATACAAATAAATATAAATAATATATATACATACATACATAAAACTACCCAAATATAAAACATGATAATCGTGCGCGCGTACATGAAAAAAACGCATAAATGTGGAGAAAGTAAAAGAAATGTGTTAGGATAGATCGAATTGGCGTTCCGTTCTCCCTGCCTATCCCACTCCTTGTTGGGAGGGAAAAATCTTTTAATTTCATTTTTATCAGTAATTCTCAAGCCTCTCCTTCTGAAAGCTCAATAGCCAATGTCTGGACACCTATCTTTGAACTCTGGTTTAAAATAGGACACAACATTGTACTGATAATTTTGCTTGCCTTTTATTTATTTGGATATTTTGTTAGTCAGTGTTATTTATTTTAGATTTGTTATTTTCTAAACGTGTCTCTTATTGCAATTTATTTTCTTGTGGACGTAAATGTAGCATAGAAGATTCCCACGAGGCGATTTTGGCTACTCATTGGGGTCCGTACATGAGGACAAAAGTTTTGCTTAGATAAGTGTATAAATAGAAGTACCCCGACTTCTGAGATTTCCGGGTATTGGGGGAGGAAACTTTCAATTCCTACCCCACGATTGATGCAGTTAAAGAGTATAGAATAAAAAAGGCAACTGTATAATTGTTTTGAAGAAAACATCTAATGTGCTGAGCTAGTATGTATGTAGTACCTACATGTTACACAAACAGTATATTATGTATGATTAAATTTATTCTTAAGATTTTATAATATGATGTAAGGGAACTCTCTGTTTCATACAAATACAATTTATTCATACATAGATACATGTTCATAATAACAATTGCATTGGAAATAAAGACCAAAACGTTATGCAGATATTTAATCGGTGTATTGAAGCGGATTAGAAAGGCGCTAGTTACGGAAATGAAAGTGACTTCCTGCAATAGTCAATGCACTTATTCTAGAAGTAAACATCTACAACAGGACTGGATGAGGCATTTATATAAATTTGAAAATCTAAATATTTATTTATATTTTTCTCGTAGCTCTCATTGCGTATCACCTATGTACTCTGTATTTATTGCAAAAACAATATAATATTTCACTTTTTCATTTTTCAGAATATGTGTTCATATTTTGCAGAGCTTTGGAATAGACTCCTCCCACACAAGGTTCGCGTTTTTTCAACAGAAAACAAATTAACGGTTCCAACTCTTCATATCCATATTCCAATTTATTTCATCACATGTGTTTTTTCCTTTCTTTTCCTCTATTAGTAGATTCCTTCCTTTTCCTCTATTCGTTTCCCTTTTCTATCCATGTTCTATGTGTGCTTTATTTATTAATACAATAATACTATATCCTTAATTTTTACATTCATATAATACGTCATTGTATTATAAGATTTATAATTTTGTTTTATTTTTCTTTTCTTTAATATGCATACTTTTATTTATTTGTTTTAAAAATATATAAATAAATATAAAGCATTTACGGGTTGCCTGGAAGAAATTGCAAATGCGACAAGTCCGCTTTTTGCTATTTATTTTTTATTGTTACCATATAATGTGCTTGTACACAATAATAATAAAAATAATAAACTTTATTGCACAATAAGAAGCATACATAATTACAAAGTTATAAAATATGTGATACAAATAAATGATATCGTGCAATGGGCGAGTTTATCGCAGAAGCAATATCTTCCAATTAACTCATTAATGCCAGTAAAGTTTTATTTATTATTGTTCGGATTTCTCACTAAAACTGAGTCAGTTACATAGTATCTCAAGAGACAATAAATATATATATATAAATTTCTTCCATTTTCGATGAATGAGAGACCCTCACACAAGATATTTATAAAATGGTGTTGAATTGACTTGGACCATCGATAATATAAAACTAATAATTAAGATTACAAACCTAATTGAATATAGACTTCTCCATCGAAAAGAAAAATTACATGAAAAGAAAATCTTTAGATATTTGTGTTAGAATATTATTATCATTGATTTCCACTTAGCACCGCACTGTGTGAAATCGAGCCACTTTAATTATTAGATATTATTGTCTATGTACCTAGTGTATAAGTACTTATCAGCATCGTATGATCAAATAACTTAACTAAGTAACATAGTTGGAAATATCTAGCAATATTTTCCTCGAGACGTCGTCGAGACGTTCGTCATTATAATTTGTGAAACTAAATGTTGAAATAGAAATATGATAGAAATGTATACCTACTTACTAAGATACGTAATATAATTTATAGCTTTTTCTCTTGTAGAGTTCATGTGTGACTATTAAACTCTCTTGCATCTGGAATATCGTAACTGTAAACTGAAAAAATAGTAGTTTAATCGATCCAGCAAACCTTGTATTTGTCAGTGTGTGGAAAATTGGATTCTAGAAGAGCCAATACATTATAATAATAAAAATTAAGTAAGTATCTACAACTAGTTCACTACAGCGTGTTACTATGGGTACTGGGCAAGGATATTGAATAGATATTGTAGAAAAACAATTATTTTCTGGATCTTCAAATAAAAAGTAGTAGGTACTATACATTTTACTCATTCATAAAAAATCGATAACTACATTTGAAATACAAAACTTTAACAGATTTTGAAACTCAAATCAATTTGTCTCGTTAAATCAAATTTATATGAGCAATGAAAATTGAAGTTTGATCAACATCAGTATAGTTAAACTCGTCATATTTATTATCTATTTTACATTGCATGGCAAAAACTACACAGTTTGTCAAGTATAGTAAGTAAGTTTTATATTTATACCTTCATAGTACTAAGATATCTCAATAATGATATTTCTGAGAAAATTGTTGAGTTGTTTTTGTTTACAACAAACTACGGAAAATGTAGGTTAGTCAACAAGTAGAAGTCTTGTACTTTGTATTTTAATATCATTGTATCAAATTCTATATATAGGTATTAAAGGCGACAAAATTTCTCTATGATGTCATGGTATGGAAATCTTTCACTATGCATTTACTATGATTTGTTTATATCGAATAGTGGTACACTTATATATTACTCATGATTCATTCAACGATGTTTTTTGTGCGCATTCGAATTATTCTAATTAAGCATTGGCAAATCTAGAATGATTTTTAAATATATTGCATTTTATGAAAGTAAATGAGATGGAAATTTTACGACTTCTACAAACATCATAGTTTAAGTATTTCTTAGTAAAGATGCAATCTGATTTTTCTGTAAAAGTGATACCATCAATCTAGATTTTTCTGTACATAAATTATAATGTTTCTTGAAACACTCTGCAAAGAATAATAATCTCACTCATCTCTGAATGTCTCAAGTGTCTTCTAAATTATAAATTTATTCGTAAAACATCACGTGTAAGATACACATTCAATTCAAAGATAAGGAACGCCCCTCTCCGTAAATATCTAACAATTTGTTGGCACGAAGATGACGGCTTGTGTATCAATTGTACGCAGTTAGTCTGCTAGTTATTCACTTGTAGAGTATATTTAGGGTGTATCACTAGGGTGTTTGGTCTATTCGGTGAAAATTATTATAATTTATTTTTATTTATTTATTTATCACAAACATACGCCAACAGACCCAACATATACATCTAAAAAAAAAATCAAAAACAAAGGACATGAACAATGCTGTGCCCCTTTACAGGCATAAATGTGTTATTTCCTGAGCCACACCTCCCAAACCCCCCACCCACGCAGGAATCCCCCAAGCATCCAGCGAGACCGAGACCCAAATTTGTCATCCATTCCCCACAGACACCAAGAGGGAAGCCAACAGACTACAGGGGTCAGAGAGTAGTAACCCAGTCATTCAAATAAAGTTACAACAAACATGTTTACAAAAAAGTACACTAATAATCAATTAATATTTCCGCCGCACACTCTGCCATCCTAGGGCAGATTTATGAGTCAATGAAAACAAAATTAAAAATTCAAAAATAAAAACAAGAAAGAATAAAATACACAATGACAACACTGCCAATCACACATTATTATAATATGTTACTATAATTGGGGATGATACTGCTTCTTGTACTCATGTAATTAATTCCATGTATGATTTAAAAGCCTTTATAAACGTTAAGTACCTAATACATAAAAGTTGTAGACAGAATGTTATTGCTCGTAAAATAGTACTACTTATACTAACAAGCTCATTTGTAAGTAGAGTGTACGGTCTAAATAAATACAATAATAATAATAATAATGATTGTGGTACAGTACTCTGTGGTAAGGAGAAGGTTTATGATTCATTATTGTTACTTCTCATAAAATTGCATATTGCTGATGGTTTCATGATACCTCCTATGAGTAGGTGTCAATATTTTATTTTTTTTCAAAAATAAAATATTGACACCTAATTATTCCGTTCTTTCATCCGCCAGGTTTCCGATAGCCCAAACATCCCTCTTTCATAATGCATCGTTCCTATAAGAATGATATTAGAGAACTTGGAATGTCGTGGGAATATGCGACTCTATTAGTCCAATGACGATCTGAATGGAAGGGCTGGTTTCTGTACATTGCATTGCGAATAATAATGATGAATTATTCCTCCTAGTAGAAAAAATTTCCCTTGGAGTTCCCGATTTCTCGTTCTAATCTATAAATTTTCAAGTACTCTGTAAAAGTGCATAGTTCGGAAAATAGCACTATTTATCACATCAATATTTATCATCTCAAATTCACCGATGAGGTATGCCACTTATTTGTGACATAATAACTGTATCATACGAGACAGATTACACAATGAGTTATCTGCGGGAAAAGAGTATTAAGCATCATAATATTTATATAATTTTGTACCTTATTTTTGATTAGAAATGAAAAAACTTAATTAGAGAAATTGAACCTCACAGAAGATTTCATCTAATAAAACAGTTTTTTGGTTTCCTGTAAATCTTAATAAATGCACATATGAGGTTTCATAAAACTATCGACGACTATAAAACTAATAATTACATCATGTACCTTCTAGTGGAGAAAATATTATTGTTATCACCTTTCACTAATATTATTGTATTTTCATTCGTACATTTTCCACAAATGGGATAGCAAGTTTTATGATAGTATTAAAATTAAACTAATTATTATTTATTTCTTGTAAATGTGATGAAATTATCTTCTGTTAAACTGTTTAAAACATAAGTTTTTTTGAGCTACACATACTTACAGCTTCCCTTTGCCTTGTTCGGGGCTCATTGCGCCTAGATACTTTCTCCAAAGATCCCTGTCCATTCTTGTTTCTATGACTTCTGGCCTCCTCAAAGTCTCTCAACACATATATATATTTAATATTTGTCTTAGCTAGCTTTTTCTTGGGTAACTCAACGGTCTCCTACTCACTCTATGGCCAAATAGATTTCCACTTTTTTTCTAGATTCTCCGAACTGTTATATTTTATATCACAATGATATAACAAAGTTTATTACATAATGATTTTGAAGTAACTATAATTTTTACATTTATGTATTTTTAAAATATTATTTAACTTAAGTACCTCCTAATCTGTAATGCGATTATATAGTACCATTTTCAAGCGCTGAAAGATGAAAATCGTCAGATTCACCGGCACTCTTGAGACTTTCGAAAATAATATTTTAAACACTATTAACACAAGATTTGGCTTAGGAATTGATTCAGGTGCATTTTCAGCAGTGAAAAACTGTTTTGTAAATGAAATAAATAAATAAATATACGTTATAACCATTATTGAGAAATTAATAATAAGCGTGAAAAGACTGAAAATCTAATTTCTCTTTCTATGAAGACTTTTAATCTCCTTCAACTAACGTCGTAACTTTTTTGAAGAACAATTTATTCCTATAAAAGTAATAATAATGTAACAATTAACATAGTTTTAAAATTAATGCTTTTCTAAGAAAGAAATAGGTAGGTAGGTGTTTTAATTCTTCATTACAAATTTTTCAGATAATTTTCATCTATAACGAAATAGAATTTAGCCTAGTCGGGAAGAGGTTTATCAATTCATAATATGATTTATACACTAGCATATATTAATAAATAAACTTAAATGATTCATTTATGTATATGTTAATAGATTTTTTTACAATGTTAATGTGCATAATATATTGGATACCCAATAAAAGGAAGTACATTAAAAAAATACAGTTTGTACCTTAATTAGGTGTCAAAATAATATTTTAGTTTTTTTTAGCAATGAAAGCATTCATAGCATTTCCTCGAAATTTTGTTCTTCTTTGAAAAAGCACGGAAAGAAATATTTCCGCAGTTCAGGAATTTATAGAAACTGCCAAAGGCTTAGGAATTGATTCAGGTGCATTTTCAGCAGTGCAAATCACTTGCAATGTAAAACTTTGTCGGTTATTCCCGTAAATGATTATAGATTTTCAAGTAATTTGCTTCCGCATAGTATGTTTACATTAAAATGCGAAAAGGAATAAACAAATAAAACATGTAAATTACTATATTATATATGTCTAAAATATTTAAGGAAAATAAATTAATACTAATGAATCATAAGATATCCGTTGAAAGAGTGTTACTAGGTATCATATAAATACTTAGCTCATATATAAACTATAGAGGGTGAAACGTGACCTACCAAGTATCACATGGCTTTCATAAATATAGTAAATAATTTTTCATACAATAAATATATAGGTACGTATCCAAAGCGTATTCTTTATGACACTAAGAATCCAAACTTAAAATCGTTATGGTTTACTCATTGAAAGTTTCAAAATAAAATAGTTGGAAAATATTTCTCCTTAAACCCATTCAAAAGTTTTATAATTTATTTATTTATTTATAAATGAAACAATGAACAGCATTACAGTAAAAACCTTTTCGCTGTCATTGTACGTACACATTAAACAATCAATATAATAACAAAAAATACAGAAAAATACAGACACATAGAAATTTTATGACAAATATATGTAGAAGAAAAAGGAACACCCAATGTTAACGTTAAAATTTCGTTAAGTATTTTTTCCACCCGCTAGCATAATAATACGATACGTTATAATATTCTAACCAGGTCATCTTTATCATCAATTAATTGATTCAAACGGATATACCTGACGCAGTCCTTGGTAAAGAATATGACTGAATACTTTGACATTTAATATCATTTTATTATGCAGTGACTACAACGCATAAGACGCGAAACCTCATCATGCTTGGAGAGTTGATTATAAGTAATAGGTAAGATTGGAGAGTGATAATAATACTTAGTATAAACAATTCGATGCGCGACGTGGCGTGCTAGAATGTTTAGAGAAAGTGGATATTTCCGATTAATAGCCATAACTTTGCAAATCCGTAAAATAACTCTTACGGAACTGAATCGAATTATCATTAGGTATAATAATAATAATATGGGTACATCTTTTTTATAATTTTAAGATCATTATTTTCTAGGAATTAAATAATATTTAACATTATTATGTATTAACATAGATAAGTATCATTTCCATTTCTTATTATTGTCAATCATAATATTATAGACACGATGCGTTTTTTGCTCATTTATTTTCAATTTATTGAAAAAGAGAAATGTTTTTAGATAATTTGCATATTTTAAATAAAAAATATCTTATTGTTGTCGTCTGTGATATTATGAAAAGAATTTGTGTGAAAGGCTAATTTTTTAATTATGAATTCGCAATGTTAATAAATTTCGATAACTACCATTCACTTACATATAGAGAACGTTAGGATGTCATTCTGTTTGTTGGAATAATTACTGAAAACATTCCCATTTGAATAAATTTGTTAATTTTTTAAATTTATTGTAATTGTAAACTGAAGTATACATTAGGGTGGAACACTTTTGTATGAAAAAAAATTTTTTTTCGAATATCGAATTGGAATACCAGGCAAAAGTTGCCTTATATAATTGTAAATAACACGCACTAATTTGGAAGTTCTAGCTCAACAGCAAGAGGTCCCGCCATAGACTTGAAATTTCAATTTTTAAGTTTTTACAGACGCTTTGTTAAGTACACCCTTTTAACAAAATATTAACTAAATATAATATTTTATGCATTTATATGATAAGATAAAAGTATATTTTAGTTAATAGAATCATTTATTTTAAAAAATATACACAGTTTCAGAAAGTTGTGTCGGTATGAATAACGTCATTTTTCATAACAAAAATCCTTTTTCGTCTCAAACTTTGGCATGAGCTTTCAAATAGGAAAACAAAGCGTCAATAGCAACTCATTGGCGTATAAGAGACAAATTATCCAATGCAATGGTTGAGATAGTCTATTTTCCAAAAAACCAATCACGCCTCCCACATTCCCTGTATTTGTGGTTGTTCCATTACATCCAACAGTCATTATACTCTCTGGTGATATATTTTTAGTCGTCAAAAAGCCGTGGATAGCTCTTTCAATATTTCTCGCACTGCCCGATGTTGGAAACACATACCCAACATAAACAGAACCTGGTTCTTTAATAATCGAAACATGTTCCTCTTGTACAATCACTTTAAATCTCTTCGATCTTTTTAAAACAGTTTTAGCCGTCTGGTTTTTCCTTCCATCAAAATAAAAGTCAGGAATTTCTGTTACTCTTTCTTCTGTTAAAATTTGCTCGCAAATTTTCTGTCTTATTCTTCTGAGTTTCATCCTGCCCACGACGTTAGTCGACTGCGCCTCAGAGTCAGCATCAGAAGCAGAATATAGAACATTTATGATACGATAACCGCCGCAGCTCGGTCTGATACTCCGTATCAATCGCATACAATCGTCAAACTATGAAGACTGGCATCCGTGAGCTTTATAGGCTTTTGATCCACTTTGTTCGCGGTGTCAAGACCATCTGCGGCCGACGAACAAGAAGGAAGGTCAACATAAGAACTAACTTCAGATCTATTTAGCCTATATAAAGAAAAGGAAATTTCTTTAATTCTTGTATTTGAATTATGCCTGATTTCTTGTTGAAGAGCACGTTATCTTCTTTTCTGCAATTTTTTACTCTAGATAAGATCCGTTCTTCCTAAAACCATTTGTCTGTTAGTGCGTTGGTCTTCTAAAAATATTTGTTCCTCTTTTGGCACTTTATTTTCTCTCAAACAAGTACAGTTTACAAATTCTTTACATTTACATGCAGCTATGTCAAAAAGCTTTGCACTTTGTACTCTGAATTCTTCTACCTTTCTTTCCTTTAGTTTCTTCAAAGACTTTTTCAAATTTCAAACAAAATCAAACAAATCAAATCAAAACATTTTGAGTGATATTTTTTAAGTAACTGTAAAACTCGTTTGTGTGTAACAATTGAAATAGAAGATTTTATTCATACCTAATTCTTCAATTTTTGTTTCAACTGTTTCGGCACTTTTCCAAAAATGTAGGTTATTTTGTGGTGTTGTTCTTTATTTTTAAGTCTTGTCGAACCCATTCAAAGAATTTCATAACATTCTCATACGTAAGTAGTATATTCTCCTTGAACTCTGCACTTTCACCAAATATCGGACATTTTAACTTTTGCCTTGTAGAAGTCATATTTATATACTTAAAAAACGTAGGTACATCAACTAATACCTACTGGTGAAAATAATTGACGGGCTACCTTCCACCTTGAGACAATATTATCGACACTAGTTGAAACGAAACACTGCAAATTCGTAGATCGAAGCGTGCTGCCCTCGCTTTGTCCCGTACTTTGCTCAACTGTCCCAGTACCAAAGTATATTAAAATGATGAAATATTTGATTGAAACTGCTATTTAACTATATTTGAATATGTTTTTGAATAAAATAAACTTATTTTAATAAGTTCTGTATCGTTTTGTAGGCCGCGCAAATAGCCCCTAAATTGTCCTTTTTGTAAATATTCGATGTCTTGTCGGGGGCTCTTACCGTTGTCTGATAATTTTTATATTTTTAATGCAGGCAATTGATGGCAAAAGGCAACTAAATACAACTATTCCAAATCAAAATTCGAGAAAAAAAAAATTCGTTCCACCCTAGTATACATATACCTCAATGAAATTTGCAACGCGGCGCGAAATAATATTTCTCTGTATTTCAAAAAGTTAAATGTGTTATCTGCTAAAGGCTTATTTTGGCAGAGAATTGTCCTTGACCAGTTTTCAAAAACCGAATATAAAGAAAAACCTCGACATATGCATTACACAAGATTTAAGTTTAATGAAGGATATGTAGTCCCTAAATTCAATAATAAATACGGAAAAAGAACATTTGAATATAACGTGCCAAAAATAATTAATATGATGCCGGTATTTATTAAGAAATGCAAGAGTAAAAATATTGCAAAAAAATTAGTCAAGGAATGGTTAATAAAGTGTGGATTTATATATAACTAATAATTATTTTTGTATTTAGGTTAATGTCGTATTAGATTAATATGTTTATAGTACTACATATGTTATAAGAGAACACGCCGACAAATCTTTTAGATTTGGCGTGACTCATTATCCAAAGTTGTATAAATATTTCTTATGCATTGTATTATTTTCATAAAAAAAAAATGCGCTGTTATCAAGTAAACTTTATCACATTGGCTATCTATGGGTATATCTAGATACAACGTCACAGTATTTTCCGAAGGTAGAAGTAGCACTTTAATTTATAAGGGGTAAATAACACACTTAACGGTATCTCTGAGCCATAATTAAAAAGCTATACTTTGGATATAGGTACCTAAAAAACATTCTTCAATTAAAGTTGGTCCCTACATTCTGCGGATTTTGATCAATATGCCTAATGTCGTCTACAATCTGTCTACATTCGTTGTTATCTTCTGGCATACACACAGCTGCAGGAAATATCCTCTGGTTAACCATTCACTTGGTTACTCCATCTTCTCGGTATTCAATAGCTATCTCATATTCCCCCCCCATTATACCAGTCATTACTTATAATAAAATATCACAGAATATTGATGTACTTGTACACGTGCTTTTATACCTACTATTGACTTTTGATTCAAATTTTTCAACCCCGTTAGTTCAACTGTTACCAGCTGAAAAAAAAGTTTTCATAGCTGTAATATGAAGAGATGTGTTACGTCTTAGTTTATACGGTGATATTGCATATGATGACCTGCAACTAATGTCAATATCCCAATAAGCATATTATCATCTCTTATTTCATTATAATTCAGAAAATTTATGTAACGTTTCATAATACTGATTCATTATTCAGATCAGATGTATAATTAGAGTATGGGATAATCTCTAATCATAATATAAATCAGATATTATACCAATTTCCTTTCGTATTTAATTCAGCAGAAATCTTAGTTAACGCTGTCGTCAATGTGATCATCATTTATAAATTCCATCTTGATGAAAATATTAAGTGAGTTTTTGATGTATTATTACATATAACAGCTCAAAATGGTCGATAACCTGATAAAAATTTCTTTGATTGTTCAGAACAGAAGTTCAAAGTTTGATCTTTGCTTTCTAATTTCTGCAATTTTAAGATGCGAATCATTTAAATTATCATATAAGTTTCTAGATAATTGAAAAAAAACACAATATGTAGTTAACTTCCAAATGACTTTATTAACTTCGCGTACCTACTATAGTATTCGAAGACTCTCGTCTCCATCATCAGGCGATTAGTAAAAAAGTACTTTTTTACTAATCGCCTGATGATGGAGACGAGAGTCTTCGAATACTAGTACGCGAAGTTAATAAAGTCATTTGGAAGTTAACTACATATTGTGTTTTTTTTTTCAATTATCTTGAAATGGACTTCCAACAAGTACCTTCGGTCAACAACATTAATGTTTTATATAAGTTTCTGATTATATTTTTAAATGACTGTTATTAATAAATATATGTAAATTCTCAGTTGGTTTCAATTATATCGATTATAATAATGTCCTAATGAAAAATATATCTACAATACAATTTTGGTTGGGCATTATTTTCAAAATATTTGATTGAGTGATATAATATAAGGTAAATGGTGCAATCCGACCAATAATTGCGAATAGAAACATATCTACCACAACTAAAAGGTTGGTGCACTCTGCTATCTTAGTGCCAACACTTACATATGTATGCAAGTGATACGTGGACATGGTTAAAGAAGGATGAAAGTGGTATAAATGCAGTAGAAATGAGATCGTTGAGAAGGATGTGTGGTAAAAGTCTGAGAGATCGTGTGCGTAACAGTGATATACGAAAGGAATGTGGAATGAAAGTTGGTGTAGTTACAAGGATGAATGTGAATAAGTTAAGATGGTTTGGGCACGTGGAAAGAATGAATGAGGACAGAATGACTAAGAAGATATATTTGGCTGAGAGGAATGGTGCTCGGAGACGTGGACGTCCGAGGATCAAATGGCAAGATCATTTAAATCAAATCCTACCAGACGGTCATGTGTTGAGCACATTGAACAGGAGAGCATGCATGAGGAATTGTATGACAGTGACGGAAGCGAAAGATCTTTGCAAGGATAGAAGGAGGTGGCGCTCGATCCTTTCTGCCTACCCCGCGAGGGAAGCGGCGTGTTGTTATATATGTATGTATGTATAATTTCTTTTATTTTAAAACTCATTAATATCAAGGCGTTTTATAGATGTATGAAAAACAAACATTGTTTTTCATACTTAGTAAATCCCTTATTATGTTTTTAACTAATATACAAACTTTCGAACAATTCAATAAATAATGAAATAGGTACACAAAAACAACAACAATACAAAAACAGTGGTCCTAGCTTTTGCGGGGCCCCGGACGAATCAAACTTTGCGGGGCTGACCATAACTAATATCAAATAATATGGGAAAGAGCATAGAAGTCTGATGAATTATTATTAAAAAATTTCATTCCAGTTTCGAAAATTCTGTATTTTATTTATTTTAATCTTATTTTATCTTGCAAACATATAGTTCTAGCATAGACAACAATCCACAGTCAAATAAATTACAGCTAGAAAAACAGCAAAGTTTTCAAAGATTGTTTGGTATTATATAATGCAACACACACACATATATAAATTAACAATTTGTAAAGCGCCGTTTACTCATAACATGACCAAAAGGGCGCGTATCCATCACCCGAAACTTCCAGCAAAAAGGTGCGTCTTCAGCCCTCTTTTAAAACTTTCTCCATTCACTTCCTCTCGGAGATAAAGAGGCAGCTTGTTCCAACATCTGGGACCCGCAACACTTAACGCTGTATCTCCAAAGCCTTTTTTGCGAGATCGAGATGGCTCAATTAGTCTGCCTTTTGCCTCACCATGTAGTGACACTAAAATACACTTCACGCAACAACAAAAAAAATATCTTCAGTTTTTCGCGCGAGGCTCCACAAAACACATCAGGGCTCCGGGCGATGGTCCGGTTCGCCCACCGTAAAGACAGCTATTGTACAAGAATACTTTAAATGTTGCATACGAATTTTAGAACTAAAAAATCTTTGATAATATACTATGAACGTTAGCATATTTTGTATGAATCTATTTTTAGCCCGACTATTGAATAATGCATACAGCTCAAATTAGAATAAGTTCAATTTTTCTAGCGTTAAATACTTTCATGCAAATAGTTAAATCTATCTATTTATATTTTATGCTTTTTTTAAAGGCCATCCATTCGTTTACGAGTGATCAAACCCATTATGCATTTGTACGTAAATGGATGTTATATATGTACATTTGATTTATGTATATACCTACTCATATTGTGTATAAGATATTGTTCTTAAAATATGCAACTGGTCTTGGCAATATAGTTCATGATTTTTCGTGTAGTTTAAATTAAACATAATAAAATGATGCATAGAGCATGTTCTGCAAATTGAATGGCAAGACTTAAAAATGTACCTCGCATACTGCATCTCGTATTTATAATTAGCACAGTTCGAGTTCGTCGGTAGCCTGGAGTCTCGGCCTCGTGAACAGAGGATCCGTGGTTCGATCCCAGGTGCCGGCAAACTCCCCTATCACGACACATGCTTTTAGCCTACTGTGAAAGGTGTATAAGGTTGTATTTGGGTTTATAACAAAAACCAGATAAGTATATCATTAAAAAAATTGCTGAAATAAACCTACATGTCTGTGATAAGCGAATAAGAAATGAAACCGATGAAACAGAAAAATTCATGCATTTGTACCAAATATTTCTAATTTTTCTATAATATTTGCAAATTGTGAAACAAGAAATTAATGTGATTTATTTTACCTGTTATTAAAGATTCTATTAATGCTCATTTGTTTTACTTTCTGAGTATTGTTTACAATTTTACATTCAAGCTTCTGGCTAAGTACCAATTACTCACTTAATTTTATTCTCGCTTTTTTTCTTTCAGTATCGTCTTTCTACCATTAAAAACCACCATCATATTCGCCCTCAATGCTCCTCTCGGGAGCACAGAGCAGAAACCACCCTCCTCCATTCAGAACGACTCTGTGCCAATGGCGTCACCTCTTCCCACGACATCCCCTGCGCTCTAACTTCATTATCATAGGAACGATGTATTGTAAAAGAGGGAAGCCCGGGCCGACGGAACCCTTGCGGAAGGAAGAACAGTGCTCTTTTTGGCGAACGTTTAGCCAACAATTTGGCCAACTATTAAAAAATGTTTCATAAACTCTTCCAAGCCTTTACATAGGTCAAAGGCTACATGCAATAGTAGATCTACATTTTATTATGAGAAATTCAAAATGGGTGCAATAATTATTAGTCTTGAACTTTTGAATGTAATTTTTTGAATGATATGTATATAGACAGTTGTTCGTAACCAGATGCATTTTCACAGAAATAAAAAAAATGGGCCACATTAATTATTATTAAATTCGTAAAATAATATGTATTTCATATCTTAAATTTTCCGTTAAGGTATGCCCCCCATCCTCAATGCCTTACATTTTATCGCACGGAGAAGACGATATGGCATGACACCTGTATGTGCATTACATGCAGTCAATCCGCTGGTTACCTCATTTGTGAGAGTTTCCATGATCGTATAGAATGAAGATAGAGAGAAAAAAGGAGCTACCAATGTAAAACCAAACAAGATTATTTCCTTCTTTGCCGCAGTAACGCTCTGATGGGTGGTTTAATTAATCTAAAATTTAATATAATATTTACGAGTTCTATGAATGGGTGTATTAATCTATAATATTAACTTAAATTTGATATTATAATGCCCAAAAGTTTCCACTATAATGTATGTATTGAGTATCTATCCAGCAAAGTACACCAACGCTCATTGTCTTAACCAAAACTCTACTAAGTATCTACTTATGCAGGATTCAATATTAAGATCTATTACAACGAATATCAATATTAGATGCGCGACACACAACCTAATATTAGATTTACTGAAAAAAAAAAATAAGGATTATTGTAAGTAATTCTTTCTTTTATTCGTGGATTTCTGTCAATCTTTGGACAAATACGTGCCATATGATTTTCATACTCTTCTGTTGTGATTTTGCTGAATCCACTTCCTTGGAGCGAGATTTCTAGAGTTTTCTTACCTGTTCTTAGTTGCCACTTCAGGAATTTTATTAATTTATTCATACCATCATATTGTTCCCACATGTGGGGTAACCAGAAGACCAACTGCACGTAACAAACATGCAAGATGTCCTCTTCATGTCAATAAAAATTAAGAAATTCAGGATGGGTGGCATAGGCTTAACTAAAGATGTTAAATGACGTGTTATCAATTCTTCTTCTTCTACACAAAGTGCCTTCTCCTCTGCGAAGGTTAGCGAACATTAGGACTGTTTCCATCTTTTTGCCTGCGACCCTTAATAGCGATATGGTGCTTCTTCTAAACCCCTGTCTCATATTGTGCAGGTAAAGGATTGTTCTCTATCCTAGTCCTCTCCTTTCTGGTGTTTTTCTCTGAATTATCAGTCGTAAGAG
Organism: Athripsodes cinereus; assembly: GCA_947579605.1. Classification (NCBI taxonomy): domain Eukaryota; kingdom Metazoa; phylum Arthropoda; class Insecta; order Trichoptera; family Leptoceridae; genus Athripsodes; species Athripsodes cinereus. The sequence goes on from OX388309.1 coordinate 9,019,295, forward strand.
TTTTTATTTCTCCTCTCATTATGTGACCAAAGTATTGTGAAGAGAGAAATATAAACTGCAGTATGCCCGAAAATTACCCAAAAATCACATTAAAAATTATTTTATCATATTTTAATACTACTACTACTACTATACCATCACGGCATATCCCACAAGTGGGGTAGCCGTAATATTAAATATTAAAATTTTCTAAGTAATGTTAATTTTCATGAGTGTCATTTTGCATTACATTTGAGAAGCGCTGATCCCTGCGTATATCTATCCGTCTCATGAACTGCTTTAACCTGGTCAAAATCGGTCATCGACCCTACCAATGTGAAAGAAAGAGAAGGAAGATAGTAATAATATCTGCTTATGGTATGAGTATGTATGTATGTATGTATGTATGTATATGTACATTAATAATAATAATAATTTGTATATATAAAAGTACATACTTTGTAAATAACTATAAGAATATATTATTCTAGTATGTATAATAATATGAATCTAATGGTAATAGTGTACATACTATAATGGGTATAAAGACTATTCAATCATTTTATATAAATTATAAATTTCTTTTTACATTATGTATTGGATTTCATTGATACATATTGTTTTCTTAATCCATTTTTCTTTAAATTTGTCTCCTTACACTTTTTATGGGATAGTAAGAGCCTTAATTCCTAGAGGTGTTGGAAGAAGAAGGATGATTTCCTGGATCTAGGTGTCTAGGAGCTATTTTGAGCTGGCCCAGAACAGGGTCGTAAATTCTCATTGTGGTGGTCAACGTTGGAAGGACCTGTAACAACACCGAAAGAAAAAGAAATATTCTCAAAAAGCCCACATTAGAAAACAGTGTAATGATTTTATAAAGAAAAGAATCACCAACAAAAACAAAAGACTAAGTCGTTTATAGATATGAATATGTATTTTAAGACAAGAATTTGTATGGATACAGTTGCGGAAGTTCATGTTTTAGGTATATATATAATAAGTTACAATCCATTGGATTGGTCTGCAACGAGTTTGGTTTTTCTTCTCCATTCGTCTCTATTCTCAGCCAGTCTTTTCAGCTCTACATATGAGCCACAGTTCATGTCCCTCTTCAGTTGGTCCATATACGCGTCTCTTGGTCGGCCTCTGCCATTTGTCCCCTCGGTCTTACCCTCCGCGATGGCGATGAGTAGTCCTGGGTGCCTGATGTTGTGGCCAATCCAGTTAGCTTGTTGTTGGCCGATTCACTTAAGAAGTTGCCTTTTTGTGGCCATGTTTTAGGTACCTACTAAATATTAAGGAGCACTAGGTGCATCAGGATAACCAGGAGTTGTAAGATCTATATGGAATACCGCCCATTACACATGAAATTTTAATTGGGGGACTCAGATCGGAATGAGTGAACGAAGGACATTCCTAGAAAACTTTTAAATAACATTCAATGCTTCTTATTCAATTCTTTTATTGAATTAGTAACAATTTCAAAATTTTTCGAGTAATATATTGACGTATTCATAAATAAATTATGATTGGATATGTCTAAATTTGCAATCTAACAAATACGTGAGTCCATTTATAAATTCCATGACAAAGAGAATATAACTACCTGAAAGAGGGGGTTTGAGACAACGTGGGCATCTTAAAACTACGTAGTTTGATCAGGTGGATCAAATCCTCAAGGACGGGTATATGTAGGTATATCAGTTTATACATTCCTCTGCAGCTGCTTTACTAAGAATGCAGCAAAAGGAACAGATATGCAGTAAAAGGAGGGTTTGTGAAATACTGAATCTATCCACATTGTAATAAGTTTTCAATTTGATGATTACCTTTTTTTTAGAAATCTGAGCACAAACACACTGCGCAAACCATCATAGCAAGCAATACTCTGTATCGTGAAGGTGGAATAAGTCAGCAGCAGGATTTGTACCCGGTAAGTTCTGATATAAAGTTCAAGTTTCCACTTAACTATTTCCTGAGTGAAGCCGAGATTAAACTTCTAAATTAGTATGAATTAATTTAATATCTATCTAAAGACTTGTGTTTCTTTGACGAACTATCATCCGCCTAACAATGTATTTTAATTAATTCATCCACTATTTCAGAGGTCACCGGAAAATATATCTACGTACATAGCAACAACTTACCTATTGTGCATTCAGTACATTTAGTATAACACATTTTCTTTAGACCAAGTATAAGTTTCATTTATTATTTCTTCAGTAATCAGTAATTCGTAGCTATTTTTGTTCCATATTTCTGTATTTATTTTGCTATAGTAATTTCACAATAATAGAAAACTCTATCAGAACAAAATTGTTCTGAATGAAGTGTCTTGTTGCTACTCTGTGCACCCTGTGCAATGTGGGTTGAATTTAAGAATAAGGTACAATTTGAATTAATATACATAATCATTCCTTTTACTTTTGATCATCACCGAAGTTCCTTCAGTATCTTTCATAAAACGTTTAATATTTTTAAAGGATTTGTGATTTATTTTGTTTGTATAAAATTGACTGATTATAAAATCTCAACGCAATTGCACTCTTTCAGATAACTCTTATGTCCACTTTCAGGCACAATGCAGAGCAGATGATACGTTATGCTCATTTTTTAAAAAGATTGATCATGTAGGTATAAAACGATTTTAAAATTACACATTATGGGTTATTCCCGCCACTTTCCCCTTTAAAATTACATAAGTAAATAACGAATTTGAATATTTTTTTGTATGGAGAGATACGATGTAAAAATTGTCATTTAAATAATGTCTCATCAGTGGGATAGCCAGCAGATCAGTTGCATGTCATAAACATCCAATATGTCCTCTTCGTGACAAAAAATAAAGACATTCAGGACGGGTGACAAGCCTCATCGCTGAATTTCAGGTGTAAAGTATTTTTATTTTTTCGAACACCTACCTTTTACAGTGCTCTCGAAAACTGACGGATAACAGTGGGAGACCAATTTTTGTCCAAAATAAAATAGGTACTTTATATTTCCTTTTACTTTTAACTTGTTTCTTTTTTGTCTGTTTCGTATAAAAAAAATATTTATTCAGAGATATAAATAAGAAATATAAGTAATATAGATATTTCCAATTTAAATTACTTATATAAATATTTTAGTTGAAGACATGTATGTAACTTTACATATACAATATCGTTAAGACAATACACTTTGAAACAATGTGGTAACACATATGTAGTAAAGACGTGTATAAAATTTATGTGGCATCAGTTTCAAAAACACCTAGACACTTAGAATATGTCGCAAGTGCGTCATAGATGAATAAAACATGTTAAATAATATCTTTGAAATTACATAATAATCAATTTATTCGTTCAAATAAAATATGTAATAACATACGATTTATACAATAGCCACTACTTACATACATACAGACATAAAATTTATATTTAATATATTCCAGCAAATAGACAATACTGGTATAAAATTTGTGAATTCAAGGATGGGTATATATATAAAAGTAGACAAATATAAATTTTACTGTGTAATATTAATAGTAACACGTAACAGATATTGCTTTTAGTCTTAATCTCTCTAGTTCTGTATTTTGGGGAGCTACTCTCGTACTTTCATTGCATATCATCACAGCATATCCCACAAGTGGTGTAGCTAGCAGATCAGCTACATGTAATAAACATGCAAGCTGTCCTCTACGTATTTTCTAATATTTTTTTGAAATCAGTTGTAATCTTCACTTAGTTGACAATCTTATCCAGGGTCGTCAAAACTGTAGAACAGAAGTTTCCATTCTTTTTTCGACCGCCCCTCACTTTGTAATATGACTCAAATCTAGTGCCCCACCCCCACAAGGTACAAGGGTGTATTTTATAAAAAGGCAACAGGTTTTTATGTAAAAAACATTAAAAATCGAAATTCATCAAATTTCTACTACTTCCTTCCCCGGCGCTAGATTTTCAATTTGCTAAAGATATACAAATATATTTTACGGTGTCATCATTTTTGTTAATATTTTTTATAATTACCAACTCAAGTTCTATTTTTTGGTCTGGTCATTGTTTTTGTACTCCATATTCCATTATATATCACTTGTACACATCTATACACAATCTACACAATATACACAATCACTTGATAATATGTAAATATAATTGAATTATTTGTATAAAACATAATTTGGTTTCATCAAAACTAGACTAACGACAAATTATGTTATTTAATTCTGTCTTCCTTTACATCTTGTCAAAATCCATCTTTTATAAAAAATATCAATTTTAAACAAAATAATCAAATGGAACAAATTCAAAAATCAAAATAAAAATAATCTAACAAAGTAATAACTAAGGTAAGTACCTAGGCACTTTCTAACATATACATTTGTAATAACTAGCATAATGTATACTCAATAAAACTCATATAAAATATTGATTGTCTACATCGGTTTGATAATAAATAAATCGTTGACATTAATCAAATTGCCTGCCTATATAACACATAATCGATTGATATCACGTGTCACGCATTTATTTAATCATAACGACAGTGAAGCGTTTATTAACATTATTTGATTACTTACTAGTCAGCCATTTCTCGTGTCAAACATTGGCGAAATTTTAATGTTTATTTTTTATTTATTTCCATACTCAACTTATTATGGACATTGGGAAGCGTCACCATCGAGTTGTCAGTTATGAACTATGAATGGTATTTAATTTAATATTTATCATTTTATATGTTCATACCTACAGTAATGTTTTTTTTAATAATTAAGGTCACAATAAATTCAATCATTTATGTTTCATAAAGTCTGCGTTCTGCTCAATTTTATGATTAACTAGCTGGCCCAGCGAACTTCGTACCGCCTAAGAATCAATGAACGATTACATACATACATCTTCTTCCCCTTGTCCTAGTTCGGTCGGGGGTCCATTGCCCCTAGGTATCTCCTCCAAAGATCCCTGTCCACCGCTGCTTCCAGGACCTCTGGCCACTCCAAACCAAGCCTTTCAACACACAGGTTCGACACCTGCCCTTGCCAGCTTCTTCTAGGGCGGTCCACCGGTCTACTGCCCTCTCCTACAGACTTTATGAATGATTAATATTATGATTATCTTTACAAACTCCCGTAATTGTCCAAGTGTGTCATCGTAGGTATAGTGTAAAAAATAAAATTCATTTGGAACTTTCACAGTTTAGCGGCTCCACCCGTTGTCGAGTACCTACTTTTTTCCATATAAAAAGTAATATTTTCGAAACTTGAGGAAATTGTTGCCATATTTTGCAACTATGAAACTTGAGCGGCCCCACCCCTTGTCGAGTAATATGTACGGAACTTTAGGAAATTAATATTCGACGTAGATTTTTTTTGCCGGCATTTAAAATAATTCTACATATGGCAACAATTTCATCCAGTTTCAATAATAATACTTTTTCTATGGAAAAAAGTACTCGACAACGGGTGGGGCCGCTTAACTGCGAAAATTCCATTCATTATTTTACATAGACAATTCGCACACATCGAGCTAGTCCCAACCTAAGATGAATCTTGTATTATGGGTACTAACGCGACGATACACACATATACAATTTATTTATTTATTTTATTTACAAAACAGTTTTTAAAAGATAAGTCACTAATGTCTACCTAACTGGGCATGAGCCCGTACCAAGGTAGACTGAGCCAGTTTTCACCTTACATTGTCTCAGCGCTCAATTTTCTTTACTTCAGTTACTAAGGTTATTTTCCCTACTTTATTTAATCATAACATAACACACGCTCACGCACCCTCACATACATCCACACACACACAACACACTCATCCACATACACCCACACCCACATACATACATACATACATACACACCCATACATACATATATATATATACACACACACACATGTACAGATAACGCCACATATATTCATGCACATACATACACACTCAGTCACACAGGCAGATATGTGATCAGGGTCTCAGTGTTTCTGCGGCCCAACTGCTGAAGCCATGCCGTGATCCCTCCCCCAATACCAGAAGAAGCCGAAGCCCGGATAACTGTGTCATAAATCTTGTTAAGAATGCACTATACATACAATATGTAACACCCAGACCCAGGACAATTTGAAAAAGGTCATTCTTCACTTTGCACTGGCCGGTAATCGAACCCGGGACCTCGTGACTCAAAGGCAAAAGTGCTACCTCCGCGCCCCACCTGGCGACATGAACAATATTTATGTTGGACAATTAACTTAACTCAGATTTGTTTATAAATTATCTGCTGTACGTAATATAATTATGTAGGTTTAAACCTATTTATTTTAAAGTTATAAAAAATCTTTCCATGATTTTTTCAAAATTGAAATATCAGAACCACAGTTGTTGAATTGTGTGGATAACGATTCTAATTTGAAAATATATACAAAAATTATTCTGTAAATAGGCCAATCTGTAAAAAAACTTCATTGTTGATTTTGTATAATTCTCCATATTGCATTTTTTATTGAAATCAAAAATGTATAGCGTAAATAATTTTCTTCGTAATTTTTCTTACCGTGAATTTGTAAGATGTTTTTATAGCCTATAGTTTATTCCCAGCGGAGAAGAATCCAACAAATCAGAGATCATTCAAATCGGTACAGCCATTCTTGAGTTATAAGTGTTGTAACACACCAGTTCCTTTTATATATAAGAAAGATAAGATAATGTTATTTTTTAAATATGTGCGTATTAGTTATCAACGTAGTGGAATAAAAGTATGAACATGTAGCTAGCTTCATTTTGAACAATGATATTAGAAGATCTGGTTGTTGTTTTTCGGGTTTGCCATGTCTGGTTTTATTTTGTCGACGTTTCGGTGCACTTGCTGCAGGGCTACTCTTGAATTCAATCAAGATTAGATTCGATCTTAAGATCAAGATTAGATTAAGACTTGTAGATGGTACCCCCGACGCAATCTAGTCTTGATCTTGATCTAATCTTAACTTTAAGATGTCTTAATATAGAGATGTATTTCCTAACGCCGTTATCTATGGGTACCAACATGACAACCACGACAACTGAATTATTAAAACTAATATATCACGTGATTTCACCGTATTTCCACATTTTTTATAAATCTAATATCAATTTCTGATTAAATGAAATGAAAATGATATTATATAATGATCTATAACAGTGCAATTAATTTATAAAAAATATTTTTTAAAACCTATGCATTGACACTATTTTTGTCTATGACATATTTTGCTATTGTCTATTATTATCTCACTGACACTGACAGTTATCAATGTTTGTTATGCGATGTTTTAGTTTGTTGTTTTTGCAGAAGTATACGCGAATTTATTATATTAAAATGATCAGAAAGTCACAAATTAAGGTAAGTATGAAATAAGAATTGTGGAAACAATCATTAATGTACTTTGTTACAAATATAATGCATTAAATAACATGTTTTGTTTATAGGTTTATTTCGACATTAACTAAAATGTTTTTCTACACAAGGATTAATGAATAATGTCTGCATATGATCGTCTACGAACTTTAAAGAGAAGCTCTTTTTTGTGTGATGAAGTACAACAATTTATTTATTTGTTAACAAAGTATATGGCTAAATAGCCTTATTACACTACAATTACTTTAAAAAAACAACAAACTTGGAACAAACACAATCAACATATAAGAGACAATGAATACAACATGACAATAGAAACTACTGGATATTCTCAACAGAAAGCATGAACCTTTGAATAAACCCGCTCACAGCACATTTGCTCATGGTGTACTCTGAATAGTTGAAATCAACTTCACAGTGATAATTCCCTATTACATGGAGTCAATTCATTGATGAATAATAGCTATAATTGGACGATGATCCTGTAGCATAGAACAATGCCTGACTTTTGGTGCTACAACTAGGGAAAATACAGTTGAGTAGGAATAAGTTGAATAAATTTTGATTTATAAAGTCTTGAACCATTCTCAAATAAATGTTGTATACTTATATGTTTTTAATTATTACCTTTATCATGAATCAATGAAAGAAACAAATATAAGGAACGGATGAAAGAAACTTACAGAGCATGCAAGAAAGAAGTGCGAGAGTGTCAGTTGTACATGAAAGTTGCAGAATGAATGGGATGAAAATGAATGTGACTAAGACGAAAGTGCTGGTGTTTGAAAGAGAGATTGATAGAACAATGTGTGAAATAAAGGTTGGAAATGAATGTTTGGAGCAAGTGGACGAATATGTATGTTTGCGATGGATGGTAGATACGAAAGAACGAGTGAACGGTGCACTTCGATCTAATAGCAATGTCTCGAACATGGCTAAAATGCTGGTGCACAACGCCATCCTCGCACCGATACTTATGTATGCAACCGAAACTTGGATATGGCTGAAGAAGGACGAAAGTGGAATAAATGCAGTGGAGATGCGAACACTGAGAAGAACGGTAGGTAAAACATTGCAAGATAGAGTAAGAAATGAGGATATATGAAGAATGAGTGGATGCAAGAAGAGTGTTGTTGATAGAATGCGTGTAAATAAATTGAGATGGTTTGGTCATGTAGAGCAAATGGATGGTGTAAGATTGACGAAGAAGGTATATTTATCTGAAAGAGAGGGTGTGAGAAAGCACGGACGTCCAAGAACCTTGTGGATCAAATACTCAAGGGCGGTCGCATGTTAAGTAAGAGGAATCGGCGTGCATGTATGAGAAACTGGATGAATGTAGAGGAAGCGAAAGAAGTATGTAAGGAAAGATCAATATGGCGTTCCGTTCTCTCTGCCTACCCCACCCGGGACACGGCATGAAGGTAAAGGACAGGATATATCATGAATTTATATATTATGGGCAGAAAGAATGGAGCCCCACGGAATATATATATGGTGAGGCAATTAAATTCTATTATGTGTGTTAATGAATGTGTATTACAGAGATAGAAGAAGTATTTTAAAGGTTTATTTGAATGAGAATATAAGGAAATTGGATGAATTATTGTGATACATGTCTGACTTGTGAATGCAACCTTTAGAAAGATGGATGTTGAATTGAATTAAACTCGGGTCAATGCATTGATGTATGCAGATGATGTGTACATTCTAGGCTACAATAATAATAATAACGTTCTTCGTTGGTAGCCTGGAGGTAGAGTCTCGGCCTCGTGAACATGGGGTCCGTGGTTCGATACCAGGTGCCGGCAAACTCCCCTTTCACGACACAAGCTTTTAGTAGCTTACTGTGAAAGGTGTATAAGGTTGTATTTGGGTTTATTACAAAAACCCAGATATAGCTTTTTTTTAAAAAAAAAAAAACAAACTTTATTGTGCAGAATATGATAACAGGAATTATATACAACATGCATGAAAAAATCTGTACAATGGGCGAGTTTATCGCAGAGTTGCGATATCTTCCAACTAACCCAAATAAAATAAAATATATAAAAATGAAATAAAATAAAATACATACATGAAATGAAATAAAATAGATAGATATATGCACTTGGACTCTGCGCTTCGTCACACCCCCTCTTTCAGATACACACATCATCTACTTCATCCTTTCATCGTGCATTCGCTCATCATATCTTTGTTAACACACATTCCTCTCACATCCGCTCATTCTCCTGATATCCTCATTCTTCACTCTATCTCGCAACGTTTTACCAACCATTCTTCTCAGTGAACGCATCTCCACAGCATTTATTCCACTCTCGTCCTTTTTCAACCACGTCCAAGTTTCGCTTATAAACATAAGTGTCGGTAACAGAATGGTATTGTGCACCAGCATTTTTGCCATGTTTGACACGATGAATCAAAAATATTCCAGTTTTATAAGAATTTAATTGACAACAATGATAAAGGCAAAAAAAAACATAAATTTCAAAATATAATGTTTATTTATCTCAAATAATTAAATAATAAACAGTTAACATATATATAAGGAATGTAGTGTTCATCACCTAGAGACTAATTTATTTTTAAAAGACATAAACGATGAGCTGGTGCGGATTGTAGAGGGAAGCTGGTTCCAAAGTCTAGCGGTGTGAATGCTAAAAGATGAAAAGTAGAAATCAGAGTGATGTGAGGGAATCAAGAGCAATCTATTGTTCTCCGACCTAAGTGAAAGGCCACGCACCGCTCCAAATTGGAATCTTTATTTATGAATTCTTGAAATATTCGTATAATTTTTGCTTTGTTGTTGTTTTTTGTGTTTTGTTTTTGTGACATTTGGCATTTTATTTTCTCCGTCTCAAACTTTCTATGTGACAGATGTGTAGTTTCAATTGTTTATTGAATGAACTTTGATTGATACCATGAATTTTGACTGTTTTATCTGAGAATTCTTCATTATTAATTTTAACGTTTGACTAATATTGTGTATTTCTTCTTTTATTAATTGCTCAATGCAATTATTTTTATGGTATTTTGATATTTATTTTTTTAAAAGTGTAATGATACTATCTTACATTTTATACATTTTTAATTGCTTTTTATTTTTATATAGTATTAATTGTTGTTTGAATTTTTAATACCATTTTATAAAAGCTTTAAGCTGTATATATGTGTAATAAATAAATATGTATAATAATAAATAAATAGAGTTTTGTCGATGGGACAGAGCTCAGCGAGGCATAGATGTGCTGCACCGCTCAAGGCTTTATGAACCGTGAGGTACAGTTTGAAGTCTACTCTCTTTGGGACTCTCATCCAATGTAGCTCCTTAAACAGTGGTGTGATGTGTCAGTGCTTATTGTCTCTGTAAATGGTCCCATCAGCACCATTAAAGCTTATCTGGAGACGGTTGAGAATAATTCCAAGAATATTTTAACTAAATAATATCCGAATATAACCTGTAAACGAAACATATTATTTAATAAGGGGAAATAATGTATTATTGTGTAACACAAGCAAAAAGTATTTAGAATTTATTCTCCATTCATCTCTATTTTATGCTAGTCAACATTTAAGAAAGGGACTCCCACCATTTACCCCTGGATGTTTCAAGAACATCAGTTTTCATATCATCCAATTTCTGCTAGCCTCTTTACTACTACCATTACTATAGACATAAGACATTTGTATAGACATAACATAACATACATAGATATTTCACAGAGATCGAGCTAGTCCCAAAATTAGATGAATCTTGTGTTATGGGTACTAACGCGACGATACACACATTTACAATGCACTAAACACATATACTTGTAACACCCAGACCCAGGACAATTTGAAAAAGGTCATTCCTCAATCTGCCCTGGCCGGAATCGAACCCGGGACCTCGTGACTCAAAGGCAAGAGCGTTACCTCCGCGCCACACCGGCCAACTACACCGTTATAGCATATCTCACAACTGGGGTGGCAAGCAGAGCAGCTGCATGTAATAAACTTCCAAGGTGTCCTCTTTGTTCCAACAAAAAATTAAAACATTCAGGATGGATGGGACATTAGTCTCTTCAATTCGGTGAATTTCTGCTATAGGTTATCCAATAGCATCCAGTTAGAGAATATACCTATATTGATGATCCATAGTCCATACCGTTGATATATACCCATCGTTGTATTTATTTTTATTATCTTTCACTGTACACTGTTACAAGATATCGTGGGGCATTCGGATATGAACTAGGGGAGGGGTACAGATTAAACTTAATTATGATTTATTTTCTGCATAGTTGAATTTCATGACATAATTATGCATTTATGTACATAAATAATATGGCATTCACTGGGCGAGATTCATTCCCTTGTCCCAATATTGCCATCTGAGCACTTCTATAATATCTTGTAACGGTATACAGTGAACGATAATAATAATAAAAAATACAACTATGATCATCAATTTATATCTTCTCTTAATGAGTACTACTGGATAACTTATTATAGAAATTAACCTTTAATTCTATGTACGTACCACAATTCATGTCCTTATTTGATCCATATAGGTGTTTCTTGGTCCGCATTTACATTTGTGCCTATTGTCTTGCCCTTCTCCATGGTGATGAGCACACCTGGGTGACTGTTGCTATGGCCAATCCAGTTGAGTCGTTGTTGAACAATAATGTAGTTTTGAAATAATATTTTTCACTCATCTTCTTATAGCCCGCTAGACTTGATTCAGAGGGGGTGCGAATCCATGTTTTTGCGTCGTCTGTTACAGGATGGAGGCCTTGTATATCTCCAATGAATGAGAATATAGGACAGTAGTCAGATAAACAACACATACACTGTTCACGACATAATTCCACAATGCATTATTCGTTTTAAAACTAGTCTCACAGTAAAACTTCAAAACAAGCGACTCAGAAAAAACTAACAATCAACACCAAATTTTATTTGCGTAAAAAACACAGCAAGATAGAAAAATAGTATTAGAAATATACTAAAATAAATATTATTCTAAAAAATAAACAAACTTGCGTTGTAAAAAGATGGAAAAACTATGGAAAAAGACTTTTAGATTGCTAAAATGCACCTCCACAGCAATCTTAAGTTTTGACAGTTGTTAGATTGTGTTTTAAGACGTCTATTAAGATTTGACCTTGGCAATGTTGTGTCAAGAGTACCGATTTCATACAAATGTTAAGATCGTAACGAATTTTTAAGACATCAAACTAGATCTGTCTAAAAGTTAAGATTTAGACCGTGTTCAAAAGTACCAATTCGCCATTTTAAGATGCAAACAAGATTAGATCGCATTTAGATTGTGTCGGGAGTAGGGCTGCTGGTCCCATCTTCAGGATATGAAACAAACCCGAAAAACAACAATCAGATAAAGAAGATCGCCATGAAAGCCTTCATTGAAGATATAAAAATTATTATATTAACTCAAAAAATATATAAGACACGAGAAGTTCAGGATTAATTGCAGTTCATAATTTAATTCCGTTTGTCTTAATGAGTTTATAAATATTGACGAAGAATATAGATTGAAGGACCCACCGACTTCCATTGATACGATTCTAATTTTATATACAAGCAAATTTATCCACATGAAAGGTGCATATGAGTGGGCAGCCTAAAGGGATGGCATTCCTTCGATGTCTCTCTAACCGAGGGAAGAAAAAAAAAAAAAAATATAAAAACAAAAAAATTTACAAAGGTAGTAAAAGTAAAGCAAATGAAACTAGCGAGGACAACATTAAATAGTCAAAACGCTGAATTGAGGTGTCAAGAAAACTTCTTTTGGGTATTTAGAGTGGCAAACCTAAGGGTCACCGATTGCCAGAGCCACCGAAGAAACACTTCCCTTCCCAAAGGAATAAAAGGAGAATCCAATGTCTGAAGATGGTAGACATTAAATGGCCGAGAAACATTTCGAATAATGGATGGTTTACAGTCTAGACAACAAGAACGTATCCACAATATGGTCTGTCTACGATCTTTAGACGAAACAGAAGCGTTGTTATTAAGTACCCGTCCTAACCTAGAAAAATATGTCTTTGCATACTTAGCATTACTACCGGCGAAAACTATTAGTTTGCAATTACTTCAGACCTTGATTTACAATTTCAACTGCAAAAATCAAACTAATTGTTTAAAGCTGGAATTTATTTTAAACAAATTTGAAGATTTTAATAAATTATCTAGTTATCACTTTACGTGAATGTGTTTATATCAATGTTGGAAATTTATCATCGTCTTGTATTTAAATTCCGTATGTATACTGTCCATTGTTATTCCAATAGGACGTATTTTATTCTGTGTTTTTATTTAGTTAAAGCAAAACAATATGTCGGACATACATTTCGTTTTTTTATCATTGACATCTCATGCTTAATCTATTCACGTAAGTGAAAACTAATATGTTATATAAAATTGTCCATTGATTTCCAGAAAGAAGGAAATAGAACTACGATGAAATGCCTCTGATAGATATAGATAGCTCTTTTCAAAACTCTTCCATGTTTTTCAATCTCAATCAACACGAATCCACTGATTTCTCATCATCTGGACAATACCATCAACCTACTTTTTAAATGTCTTTTTGCATCTCTCTTTTCTTTCCACAGTTTCTACCTCAGAATTATATGGGTTCACCTCCCATTCTTCCTTTTTGCCAATCAGAAAATCGGGTATTTCTATTTATCCGCACAAACAAAGCAAAAAAATTGTGGGCTCTAATGTGCAGTCTAAGGGTCTGGCCGGCCAAAACCACCTTGTACGAATCTTTGAGACTACATCTACTTCTTCAATGCTCCTCTCAAGAGAGGAAAACGTTTAAAACAATTACAATGTCAAATATAAAACACAAAAACTTTAACTGATTAAAAAACACGAGAGAACGGAATTAAGTTTCAATTAACAAACCACTATAAACTATATAGGTAACACAAGTGGGAGAAAATCCAGGAATGAGGGGGCTTAAGACTTTTAGAAATTCGGAGAATGAGGACCCCAGAGTTGCCGTTGCTAGTGAGGGGAAAAATATTCTTTCCACCAAAAGGAACATACATCCCTTTCAGAAATACTCTCCGCCAAGAGAGACAGGATGACATGATGATCGTTAATCAGTTGAATAATTAATCTAACTATAAAGTATTCGATTACAATGCAATAAGATTAACAGTTAGTTAGATTAAAATAATTGGTGTGATTTTTGTTTAATCTGATTGTATTCGAATACAGTTGGTAATAATGTTTTATCCGATTACAATTCAATCTAATTACTAATGGATTACAAATGTAATTGATTGATGTCCACTTTTGCCACGGAGGAAGATTTATGAAGGAAAATTTATATAATTTGTTTACTATCCATGATTGAAAAAATATATACAACGCGGAGTTCGCGTACAACTCTTGCTAGTTCAGTGTTTACATACGTATGTATTTTTGTGCAAATCTTTTTTTCTTTGTGTATAATTTTGCCAAAATATTTTGTACATAAATCTTTAAATAAAAATAATACAAATTAAATAAAAACTTTGTTAAATATGGGCGTCCAAATGTATCTATAATAACCAGGTGTTTGTTTACAGAATAAATTAAGATTGTGTAAGAATACAATATATTATTGTGCGTGGTAAAAAAAATATAATTATTATTTTGTTACCGTGGGTACTGGCTACCACATTAATTTGTTGGGTATTATGTCATGATGGCATAGTGGTAGTAGACAGCAATATCTTTTGGATACTAGTGCAATCTCTGTTGATGGCACCAACATAACATCATCGCGGACTAAAACCTTCCTCGGCCTCTTACTGGATGGAGCACTCTCCACGGAGGATCAAGTGTCCAGGATGGTAAAAGCAGCCTTCGTTTACATTAGCCAACTGCACCTTGTATGAAAACATTTGTTATTTGATGTACCAAAAGTCTGGTTATTGCTTTCGTCGTCTTTCGACTAGACTACTGCAACATTATGCAGTATGGAATAATAGGATGGGGAGGAATATATTCTACCAGCTTGAAGCCACTTTACATCATACAGCGAAAAATTATTAAGATTATATTGCATAAGCCGAGTGATTACCCATCTGACCAACTGTTTTCTGACTTTGGAGTATTAAGATTGGACACATAATATATAGGAGACAAGCTGTACTGCGTATTTGTAAGGTATAGATTATTGATTGAGAATATTGTACCTTATTGTTATTTAATTTCTATTAACATGTTTATTTTTGTACGATGTGTTTTTCATTTTTTCTTTTCTTTTCAAGTTTATGGAAAGTTTCAGGATTTATTCTGGTAATGTATTTGATTGTGTTTTCTTTTTATTTACTTTTGTATTGTTTTGTAATATTGTAACAATGTAGCTCACTTCAAAACACGAGATTTTCTCTTTTTGAAGTTGAGTCATTGAAAAATAATGTTTTATTTATATGTATTTGTTAACTATGTAAATATGTTTTAAAAAAAATATAAATAAATAAATAAAAAATAAAAAAAATTATATAACTACATAAAACTGCCCCAGACTCTTCTCAACTGTTTTCAGATAGCCTTTAATGCTGTCGCTAGGATCAATTTATAAAAAAACAAGCGTTATCACATCACTCCACTACTAAGAAATCTAAATTGGCTGTGAGTCCCAGAGAGAGGTAGAACTCAAATTGTGTCTCACGGTCCGTATTGCTCTGTAGGACGGTACTTATATTGCTCTTTGAGCTTTGTCCTGTTGACGGGACTATGAGGAGCTTAAGAGTCATCGTGTCAACTGCCTGGAACAGCTGTCTGCAAGCCTGAAATAGAATCAATCTCCTATTATATTCACGCGCATGTTGAAAACGCTACTGTTTAGAAGAAGTCATAATTAAACGACACCATTATATAAGTTGTATATTTATTATTATTTAAAATAATATCGGATTCTGAATTTTTGAATATAACATAAAATCAACAATTATTATTAAGTATTTTACTTTTCTACCAAATGAACACGTACAGAATCTCAAAAAAGGACAGAATAAGAAGAAATATTTTGCCATACTTTTGAGATGAGCTTAAGTATGAATGTAAGTACTTGAGATTTTTGTTTAAATTTGGTTTCTCCGCTTATAGAATATGTCTTGATTGTATAGAGAGATTAATAATGTAATTTTATATTACTAGTATGCATATACTATTAATTAATTTGATATGGTGTACTTGCAGAAAGAAAATGCAACCATAGTTCAGTGCACAAAATACAGTAACAAAAAAAAAACAATTAATTTCCTCGATCATCATGATCCACATACCACTGCACACATACCACTGCACCCATTCCAACCTAAAATAATAAAAAATCTATGTAAGTTTACGGAATTGATGAATATTATGATGCTATGCCCTCTCATGGGTGGTGGAATAAATAGTTCAAATGTTTCATTCTAAGAATCCAAAACGTAACATCCCATATTACCTGTAGGTATATACATACAAAATGTAATAAAAATTCTGACCAGCCTTTATATACGCAATCGTAAAACAGTGTGGTTAAAATCTTTCTGAACATCAAGTATTTTAATAAAATGTTTTTAATAGTAAATATTGATATTGATGTTGTCTGACACCCATCTACCTAAACGTTACAGTTATGTGTTTCAATGCAGTACGCAAGATAACATTATGATACAATGATTGATCTCCCATTTTTGTAAGGTTATGTTATGAATATTGATTCTGTTGATATTTGAACAGAGAATGACATGAGAGGGAATGGTTCAATCGGCGTATCGTTCCGAATGGATGAGGCTTGTTTTTACCCCTCCTGAAAGGAACGTTAAATAGCGAATTTCACAAAACTTTTTTTAAATATAAAATAATTGATTAAAGTGCAGGGATAAAATGTATTCAAAACATTCGGATCACACTATTTGTCGAAAATATGCACATTAAATATGTGTCGCAACTGAATAAATTGAATGAAAAACGTGAATCTGGGAGTACATACAGATTGCTTGTAGATACATATGTACATACAAATACATGTTTAAATAATAATTTTTATTAGCATGACGGTTAAGTAATGGATGTGAACAGCACTGATCATTACAAATAATCGATCTCATACTAGTGACTAGCATTTATACCCAGCACTGAAAAGGTTTTATTAATTAAGGTAAAAGCAAAAATTATCTTTCTATTTATACTTTATCACGGCGTTAAGGATTATCGCCCGATAAAAGTAGTCAAGAAACATGATATTTTAAAATAATAACGCGTAGTTTGATAAATTATGCTTTTATACAAAATTCATAATAATCAGGCGAGAAGCTACAGAAAGTATCCGACAAGTAATATACCACCTTCATTGTTGCTAGATTAGGTGCGATGAACGAATGTACAATACATAAATATATACATATATATAAACGTTTTTGATATTTTATTAGTGGTAACCTCCCACATATTACCATAACTTAACTATTATTTTACTTTGGTTAATAATAATAAACCCGGTGGAGTTATTACGGAATACTCGGATAATAATTAAATGAACGTGGAATAAACCGGCTAAGCATCTGTTCATGTATATGATAAGGGAATCATTTGAACATAATATACAGTGCATACAACGTAAACGAATAGTATATCGTAATATACAAATTGTATGAAATTCAAACGGTTTGGACATGTGGAATGAGGACAGAATGACCAAGAAAATATATTTGACTGAGAGAAAAGGTGCACGAAGACGTGGCCGTCCGAGGATCAAATGGCAAGATCACATAAACCATATCCTACAGGATGGTCACGTGTTGAGCAGATTGAACAGGAGAGCATGCATGAGAAATAGTATGACTGTGGTGAAAGTGAAAGGTGAATGCAAGGATAGGAGGAAGTGGCGATCGATCCTCTCTGCCTACCCCACAAGGGAAACTGCGTGATTGCATGTATATATTAATATATACACTTATGAAATTACTAGTTACTGATACAATAATAAACGTATTAACTGAGATATTAACCAAGATCAATTGGGAAGTGAAATTACTTAGTAAAATTAAAGTAGGACATTGTCAATCTTCTGGATTGACAATGTATAAGCAAAAGTCACTCGTCTTCAAAGACCCGTCCCATACTCCACCCACTCTTACGAGCATCCCAAAACCCAGCAGTCATTCAATGTGAACTTTATAAGTTTAACGCTAAACATATTGCATTAATGTGTGATTAATGGCTGTCTAGTATATTTTATATTATTTCTTAAATGTTCAGCAGGTTATTAGTGCACTAACCATTAAGACGTTCTAAATATAAGAATTGAAGAGTCCAAGGAAAATATACTGAGGAATAACTAGTAAGTAGTATTGATATACTTACTTTTCGGGTCCGGACTTTAGACTTTGCCACTCCAGTATTCAGCGACGTATATCGCCCTGTCATTCGCCATCAATAGGTCACTCTCATTACATGCATTCTGCATGAGCGGGCATTGCAATAAATGAGAATCACTCTGCACTTCCCCGCAGTCACAGCTAGTGTCCTCCTCATCCAAAAAACCCCACCTCTGCTGGTTACTTTTGCACCTACTCACCCCAACCCTTAGCCTGTTCAGTGTTTTCCACGTGGGGTACCTCAGACTATGCGCGGTGTTTGCGCTTTCGGATGGCATCATCCATGGATTTGCGCCAAGTTCCTGCTTCCACAATTCCTCTTTACGCTTTTCTGACGAGGTAGTAAGGTCATTCGTAACTTTAAGGAAGCTTTTTCTCGATCCTAGTCTTGGAGGTACCATCCGATGGTCGTGAAGGGGATGTCTAGGGTCGTGAATCTGCTTGTGTCTTTCTGTGTCTGCTGCCACCTTTCTTCTTATAGCAGGAGGAGCGATTGGAGGAGTATTGATATTATACAGTGTAACTATGCGGGATTACCACACCATTTAACAAAACGGTATATGTTAATGAATTATATTCCCGGGGCAAACTTTTTAGCAACAAAACCGATAATAAGTAATATAAATTCCCAATAATAATGAGATAATAATATGGACGAATATTTGTGGTCAATGATGGTTAACATAAAAATGTACAGCGGTTTTCTTGTACAGTATCATTTTAATTTATTTTTGTATGGTGAATATTACTCTTTATACCAAAGCAATATTACTCATGAATTTCTATATACAACTATATCCACTTTGAGTAGATATAGCTGATATGTATATTTTATCTTCTTCAGAGGATGACAGACAACAGCTGATCGGTCATCGAACTCTGATGAGACGTATGTACACTGTCGATGCACTTGATGTTTCATTTATTATTGATTATTGTTAGTGATAAAGACAAAAAATTAACAAGAATGATCATGGCACAACTCAATGATATATTGAGTCATAAATATCCTTGAATTTTTAATTAAAAATAAGCAGGAATGAAGATTTATGTTACAGATTGGTTTTTATTAATAGAACGTCAATCCAGTCTGAAACTGATGATGTTACTACTACGACTACTATACCATCATGGAATATCCCACAAGTGGTGCAGCCAGCAGAACAGCTGTTAATGTTTAATTTGTAATTGTAAATCTTCTATTATTTACAAAAAAAATGAAAAATTTATCATTATATAAATACGTACCAAAGAGTAAGTAGGTATAATAGGATCTAAGATTCAGTTACAAAAATTCATATTGTTTTATATCGCACGAACCAAAATAAGAACAACTTATTTCATTTTTACCTTCTGGCAAACATAGACAGGTAGTGGAGGAGGGCAGGAGCTTTTACGTCTACTTCAAACCTTGCAGGAGTAATTTTATACAATTATTCAGTCGAAGAGACCTGTACCTGACATGACACGAAAAGAAGAAGGTAAACGTAACAACAGGTACGCTGACGAATCAATTAAATGACAATAAATAATGAAATTTACACAATAATATGCATAATAAAAGATTAGGTCCATATAAATACTGACCACAATTTTGTTATTTTTTTTCTCGTGCTGTATTACAAGAATGAAGCTTAAGATAAAATATTGCCCAACTTTATCTATTCACAAATGTAAGTATGCTTGGGAAATAAGAAGCAATAATATTGTTTGAGGTAGATATGTGTGAAATCATAAATCGAACGTCAAGTTCTCGCGCTGTGAAGAAAGCATTTAACCCGTCCAGAAGAGGTTTTCTAATCAGTGAGAGAAGATACTGAAACATTTGCATACCATACATCATAACATATTCTAAAAAAGCAATTTATTCCCACAGTAAGTACAAATTACAATAAGCAATCATTGTGTAGTAGTAAGTTACTAAGTAGTTTGATTCGTTTCCGCGATATAAGAAGAAACAACATCTATAAAGCTCAATAACCTTGGGACATGAAAATTATTCAATGAAGAATAATACAAATAATAATACTAAGCATTGCTCTGTGTGTATAAACATAATATGATACGTATTTGTATATATAACTACTACCTTGAACTACATCAAGCTGCCATCTATCGTCGAATGGCGAAACTTCACAATAACAGCTGATCGGGTCAATGACTCTTTGCAATACATACCTACCTATATTAATAATAATAATACATACAAATAAATAATAAACACTACACGTACGTTGTTACTACGTAGATACATTATTATCACAATATACATTCATAATACACACGTGCATACGAATCTTTGAATGTATTTGTATTAGGTATAACGTAATATGCTACTACGTACCTATACACTAAATTATTATACTAATACTTATATACATTTTTACATATATATATATATATATATATATATGCGAAGTGATTTTT